>ARYC01006134.1:0-28795 GCA_000711775.1 Oxytricha trifallax
AGCTTCTTGTAATGAGTCTTGATTTAACTCCAGTAGAATTCAATTCCATTAAATTATGGGCTATAAGGAACGTTATAAACAGGAGTTATGTTTAGTTATTCATAGGCTTTCTTAGACTCCTTAGTCTTATGAACTGAAAGGTTATCAACAAACAGGGTGATTTTTTGATTGATATACTTCTCTCTGAGCTTATGTAGGAACTCTATATACTACTCTCGCTTAATAGAGCGAGGGTGAATGACATAACTCTCTAACCCTGAATCTTTCAATTATACCAGCTAAAATTGCATGGGTGACTACCTTTACTTTTTAGTCATAAACTTCAATGTTATCATACTTCTTGTACCAAGACTTATTAATAAAATTGTTGAACGTAAACACAGCTTCATCTGCATGTATGAACTTGATGTTATTATCTAAAGCTCTCTGCATTTAATCATATATATAGTTTAAATTATTACTATAAAATGGCACCGTAAAATCAATTACTCTGTTGACAGTCTTGAAAGTAATACCATTTCGTCTATAAATAAATTAAATATTAGCTATAGTCTAGGGAGAGATGCACATGACAGGAAACCTGCGATGAAACATCACATATCGCTAGTCTAGTGGAAAATGTGCCCAATACTTTAAAGTCTTCGAGTTGCAGAGGTAGTCAATATGGTGCTGTAAGAACTTTTATTTTCTTGCAGGATGCTTTCAAGTGCCTGAATTATATTGTAGAAATACATTCGAAATTGGGAAATTAATTTAAATTAAATTAATTATAAATCAAAATCTTGGCAGTTAAAGTTGGCCAATTTGAACAATCTAGAGCTCATTCGATAGAGAATTTAAATTTAGCTGGACTTTGTCACTGGCGGTACTATTTTATCGCATCCCTGGAGCGAGATAACTCGACTTTAATTAAACGCATCTAAATTCATTAAATTATACCCTCACATTAGAATCGAGTTATCTCGCTCCAGGGATGCGATAAAATAGTACCGCCATTAACAAAGTCCAGCTAATTTTAAATTCTCTATCGAATGAGCACAAGATCGTTCAAATTGGCCAACTTTAACTGCCAAGATTTTGATTTTTAATAAATTTAATTTAAATTAATTTCCCAATTTCGAATGTATTCCTAAAATAATGCTAAACAGCCAATAAGCAATTATATCTAACTGTTGAGGCACTCTTGCGTAGGAGGTTTGCTATAGCTGCATAATTCATAACTTGATTGACTTAGTCTATATTAATACTTGTACCATACCTAAGCTTAAGCAGTAAATCTTAATATTACTCATCATAAATAGACCCTAAATTTCGCTAATTTCTATTCCTCATTTTGCAATTTGACCTAATTTCTCTACTAACCCCAATAAGACCCCAACTATACCCTACAAATCAAAGCACTTATGAACCTCTCTAAGGGGTTTTGGGGTTTTGATTGTCTCGAGAAGTATCTAATCTTGTAGAGAATCTTCCAATGCATGGATCTGTTGAGTGGGACTACCTTGGGATAAATAGATCGTCTTATGGACTTAAGTGACCATGTCCTTATCATGAATGACTCTTTTCACGATTCTATCCATTTGGAAGTCCAGGAATCTCATTTGGATATCTAGAATTATCACAGATTACTTCTTCACTATGCTGCATGTGACTACCAATCCAATGAAAAGACCTATAATAACCACATTATTGGTAAAGTGCTTACTAGCCATTCTGTGAGGAGCTTTTTTTGTTGACTGGCAAGATAATCACTTTGAAGAGGAGCTTTCAAAACCTAGCTCAGTAAATTAACAGCCTCAATCGTTACCTATGACTGGAGCTTTGGGGACAAGAGGTCATGACCATGCTTTTTTGGGGCTGTGATAAAAACTTCATTTTTTGAGAGTTTTTCAACTATTAAATAATTCATATCAAATCCTCAAAATATTGTTCTATAAGTAATATGAGTTATGAGTAGTGATTGGGTCAAGTGATCATGTCCTTATCATGAATGACTCTTTTCACGAATCTATCCATTTGGATGTTAATATTGTTTAGCATTTTTTAATAGTTAAAATTTTTTTTACAACATTTGAGGTAAAAACTCTTCGCAATCATAAAATTTACAGTTTTAATATAGAATTGATTAAAATATATACTATTATAAACTATATTTAATATGGCTTAAATTTGTAAATTAACGTTATCTTAACATTCTTTAAGTGTTTTATAATTAAAGAAGATATAAATTTTTCTTGTTAAGCGCCTTTAAAATTCTTAAATCTATTTTAATTTTCATAGTATTCAATATAGCCTTTGACAATAATCCAAATAAAGAAAGCTTCATATCAAATTCTTTTTGAGCTCCACTTTCAAACCTTACATTAAAAAACACTAGTAAATCTATTTATCTTTCATTAATTTCTTAATTTTATTGTTTTATTTTTACTTTTTGTTATAGCATTTTTTATTTCCTATATCCTGATTTTGGATCATTCTACAATCTTCTTTTTGACATTTTTATATAATCAATATTTATTTTTAATTAATTATTGCCTTATTTTTAATTTAAAAAAGCTTAGGTTTAATTAGCTATATAGAATATTTTTCTTTTATATATATATATATATATAAATATAAACCCAAAAACCCAAAGAGATAAATAGCTATTTTATAATTCATAATATTTTATTAGAAATCAACAATATTTTATTTAACAAAAGTCAAGAATTGAAGGTTATGGACTTGAGATTATAATTAAGACTAAATTTATTTGCAAATAACTAATTAAATATTTTATTTATTTATAAAAATGCTGAATCCTGGAATATCAAAATAAGTTATGATGATAAAACCTGGGTTCAATTGAAGTTGAGATTGACACCAACTCCAAAGTCAGTGGTATAACCCTCGTATTGCTTGATGTTTGGACTGGTCCAGCAATAGAGTGCTTTAACACTAGGAAATGAAGCTGGAATACCCTAGTGAGTCTATTTCAAAGGAATTCCGCTAAGGTAAGTGCAAGCACGAGCATTTCCCATAATTAACTCCCATTTTTAGTAGGCGGCACAAATGCATAGAATTTTACCGTGAATCTTAATGGTAGAAACAATTTCACTCAAATATTGCCAATCTAAAAATCTAGTGCGACTATATTGAGGATAACATGCTTATGGGGCAGCATCTACATCAATCAAATTTTGACACTACTTAGAACTCATAGGGATCTTAATTATTTGAGGAGCTCAGTAATTGGCACTCTTAGATCTGCATTTGAAAGCTTATAATAACTTCTAGAATGTCTTCAATCTGAGCAGCTTTGATTTTGTGTGACTCGCTCTAATCCACATATCGAGAAGGTATTTTGGTTTTCCGCAAATAAATTGCGTACAATCAGCTTTAAAAGCTAAGGTCAACCAATTGAAAAAATCGTCTACCTCAAGCGAACAACCCACATAGTGGGGAAATAGTCTTTGGCTTCACTGATTGATAGAGCTATGTCTTTTAAGCACACTTTAGATGTTATATATAAGAGAGTAAGAATCTTTTAAATTATATTAATTTAAAATGAAAGAATTAATTTTGGAATTTTATTTTTTTTTAGTTTTATAAATTAAAACTTACCTTTTTCAATGTTTTATTTAAGAACATGACATTTAACTTTTATATGAATTAAAGATTATCGATGGCTGTTTCGTTCTAATTTTTGATTTTATAAGAATTCCCTAGTCCTATTTATATAATATTTATAAAAGTTGTACAATTTATTTATAATTGGAAATTTTTATATAAAATTCTTATAATTTGTACTTATTTATAAAATGACTTATAAATTTCTAAAAATTTACTCATACAATTTATCAATTTATAAATCAATTAGGAATATTAACTGAATTTCAATTTTAGAACATAATTCAACAAATGTAAAAGTCAGAGAACTTTAGTTAAGAGAACAAGGAATCTTGTGGCAGAGAGGGTAGCAGCAAAGTTTAAAATGATAGTAGTGAAGTGGTAGAATTTAAATAAAAAGATTCAATTATTGATGATGGAGAACAAAAAATAGTGCTACCTAACAAGCGTGAATTCATTTCCCCTTCTCATTAGATTTAAAATGAGCTTAATTATCAAAATTCATAGGATTTAATTTACTAAACCACAATTTTTGAGGAACATCCAGTTAATTCATTATTCTAACTTTCAACTTTCTAACCTAACCCTTTTGACAAAGAGTAAGTTGTAAAAATAGACTCAATAAAACATTTGAAATTCTAAGAAATGGTCAAATCCATGTTTAAAAATGTTGGAAATGTTAGATCAATAACTTTTTTGCCTGTTATTAAACTCGGAAAGATACTTCAAATCTATAAATATTGACCAGTTCTGTTTCAGCAGTTTAATTGGAACAGAGAATAAATAAATTTTATTTCAATGTGTTTCCCAACAATTGGCAAATTTAGAACATGGTTCAAAGTTTATGAAAAAGACAATTAATTCATTCAATAACTCAATTTAAGTAGAATTAAATTATTAAATTAGAAAGTTATAAGGATAAGGTGACCCACAGGGGCCCGAGGCTGGAGACTTTCTAATACACTAAGGCCTACCGAGGAAAGGTAGGGGGTTGCTGGGCGCAACGCATGAGGGACCAGTAGGCGGGGTTCAATCTGTCAGATCCTAAACTCCTCAAGTCGTCTGCACACTAAGGATTTCCCTGCATAGATGAGCCTACTGGCTTGACAGTTCCCCAGGTAATAGGGAGCAGGATGAAGGTATGCTCTGCCTTCGAAAGTGAGAAGATGGAACCATCGAAGCCAACGATAAGGATTTTTCTCCCACACTGGGTTAGGGTACTGAAGCTACCACAGCGAAAGGACAGGGATTATGTTTCCCAGCAGCGGTGGGACCGACAAGCGTTTTTCTCCACCTTCTATCACCGAATTGGATCTCACAAGCTCTGTCGTAGTGACATCTTGATTTTGGGAGAAGACAAAGTAATAGCGAGATTGGTTTTTTCGGAGTTTTCTACTTCACGACTGCCACGTCACGGAAGTTTGCCACGTCAACTCACTCAGATATGTCTACGTCACGACTAAAATGATGGTTTGATTTTAGTATTAAACAGTGATATGTTAAATTTATTTGATTTTTAATCTTTAATCATCAAGAAGAATTAAAAGTCAAGACGATTTCAATAACTTGGATAACAGTTCAAAGAATCTTAATTGCAGAGCTAAAACCAAAGAACAAAGAAAGAAACATGAGCAAAAGCAATAATTTCATAATTTAAACTAAAGTTACAATAAATGTACAGAAAATTAAAAAACTTTTATTAATAATGAAATCCAAAACCAATTTATTAAAATTCAGAAATTTTAATTAGGTAGAATCCTAAACTTACATGTAGAATGTAAGAATTTAAAAAATCAACTATTTAATTAGACTTAATTCACTGATGAAATTAAACAATAAATTCAAAAATAATTGGAACTTATTTTATAGATGAATTGCAAATTAGCTGCGAAAGAAGAAGAAATGAATGAAATTTTAGAAAATTAAAAATAATAAATTAATTAAGAGAAAGTTTTAATTTAAGAATCAGAGTCAACAAGGCAATCAACTATGAGAGACATGATAAAACCCCAATAGTATGAGTAGAATTTTTCAAGTTCAAACTTTAGTGCGCAAAAAATATAATTGGGGGACCAAAAGATTTAATAATAAACAAGCTTAATACCAAGGAAATGTAACAAGCATTGATTTGTGGATGGCATTAATATATGACTCTATTACTTTAAATAATGGGACTAAATTTTTAGTAATAGTGATAGACCCACCATGGATGCGCACTGGCTGTAAATTTAACTATTAAACTCAAAATAACAAACTAATCTTTGACTCTATTTCATTTGAACTGCTCTAATCTGATGGATACATATTCTTATGAGTAACTAACAATCAAATGCAGGAAGCAATCTAAATTATGAACTAAAGGGGGTATGAGAAAGCAGATATTTTAGTGTGGATTAAATTGAACGAAAATAAGACACTGTATAATAATATTGGCTACTATTTGACACATGCAGCAGAATTCTGCAAAATTTTTAGTAAGAAGGGTTCATTTGAAAACTTAAGGAAAAGGTCTGTATTGCATTTTCACAGTAATGTAATTATTGAAAAAACAAGAAAATCATGCCAAAAGCCTGAAAGTTTCTATAAACTAGTTGAAGATATGGTTCCCGATCACAAGTATTTAGACGTCTTTGCTAGGGAGTGCAATCAGCGGGACAAATGGTATTCTGTTGGAGACTAATCAATTCAGATGCCTCAAGAATTAAGAAGGTGAAAATTTAACTTATTTAAATAATTCTAATCAGTAAGTATTAGCTTTTAATTTAATTAGGTTATAAGAACCACTAAAGTCTTATCTTATTTCTTTATAGATTAATTATAAATTTATATTTTATTCAAGCTTAAGATAAAAATAAAGTTTTTATTAATTAAATTACAGCAAAATACTAAAGCTGTTTAAGCATAACTTACCAAATAAATCCAACGCATAATTTATTTATTTTTATTCATAAAATTCCATTAAATTATATATATTTGCCATTAATTTTAAATTCCTGCATAATGGGAATATTTATTTTTAGTTTAGATTTATATATTATAAATTTTATAAATAGTTCGTTTGGAATACTATATAAGTTTAAAACTTTATCTAAGAAACCCCAAATATCAGTTTCTCTTTATTTGTTTACTATATTTTATATAGCTTTGATAATATTGGGAATCAAATTAAGCAATAAATTCACAGATCTTTCAATGATATTGATTCCAATGCAGAGGTTATCACGTGATAGAAGCACCTTCTTACAAGGTTCTGGTTTATTCTGCTAATGATCATGCCAAGCTCTTTCATGAAGGCTGTCCAGTATCCCCTAATAACTTAAACAGCACTAAACTTACTTTGATTGAGCTCTTGTGTTCAGAGGGTTTAGATCCTTGTTCTTGATCCAGGAGAACATTAATTCTGCGGGGGCTAACTTGAAATGGTAAGGCCCAAGGAACATAAGCGAGAGCTTGAGGAGGTGGTATTTTCCCATTATTTCGTGGGATCTGTGATAGGGATCGTTATCGATCATTATAACAGTATGATTTCTCCACTGCACATCTATCTCATCCAATGTAAGCGTCAACTTACACAAAAAGTACAAGAATGATTGTTGATTTGTCCTACCCCTATTCATTGTGTAGAACAGCTCTCCCGTGCTTGATACCCCAATGATCAGGTTCATCTGGCTCAACCTCTAAGAATTTGTCACTCAGCTCTTAACATATGGAGCCGTCCAGCCCTTGCGCCTCTCATCAGTTTAGTGCAACACTGATTCATCAATATTGATTATCCTTTTACCTTCATTAAGAAATAGCACGAACTGCTAGGCAGCATATTATCGCTAAAGCTTGCTACTGTTGTTGATATGAAGGTTTGTTATCTGCTTGACTTGTTTGTACGTCATCATTAGTTCATTCTTGAGGAACCTACGGATCATTTACTTATTGCGGTGGAGCTAAACTTTTTGTTATAAACTCTTTTGAATGTCTGATATTTATAATGGCACTTAGTCATAAGTAAGCATGTTGACTATGTGGGTGCGTGCTCGGCTATGCAGCTTCTTGTACATTCCCCAATTGCCTTACTTGAGATTCCAAAACGAAGCTTTCTTTATGGGATTGTTTAGATAAAAGATGTTAAAATAAAGTGAAAGAAAATTTGGGGGGGGGTCTAAGTCGGCACCACTCAATTTTCGAAATCCTAAGTCGGTACCATATGAAAAAAATTTTTTTACCCCAAAATCCTAAGTCGGTACCACTAAAAAATTTTTATTTTTTTCATCCAATAAATTAAATATTTATTTAAAAGTAAATTAATTTTTATATTATGAAAATCTTTTTACTTAATTATATAAAAAAATTTTTAATGTAACGAAAAAAAAGACATCAAGATATTGTAAATACTGCTGATCAAATTATTCATGATTTACAATTTATAAAGGATATCAAAAATGTCATTGAAGCACTCTAAGATGTTGGTATTCTTGAAAGAGATGTGAAATGCAATGAATGTTGACTGGATATGAAATTAAAATCAAGAAATGATACACCTGACGAACTTTTATACCAATGCCAAAGATCTTGCAGGAAAAAAAAATCAATTCAGTAAATATTTTTATTTGACAAGCATTAACAGCCAATTTCAACTTGGTATTTATTGGTTTTTCACTACTTTGCAATTGGATATAGTTCAGCTCTTACTAAGTATAATTTAAACATGCTTAACTACAAATTAAATCAAAAGTTAATCAAAAATGTTTTCTAAGATGTAAGAAAAAAAGTAGCAAAATATATGGAAATTGTTCACATATAAAATGAAGAATAAATACTTAATGGAGATATTGAAGTGGACGAAAGTTTATTTACTCATGGAAAATTTCTTTATGATGAAGGCTAAATTTAACAAGAAATAAATAGTGATAGAGTTGACAGATAAATCTGGGTATTTGGTATGATAGAAAGACAATCTAAAAAAGCTAAAGTATTCATAGTTTAGAACAGAACGAGAGAGACATTATGGGAAATAATTTAATAATATTCATAGATAGGTTCAATTATTCATCATGATGGCTTTAGATCTTATTAAAATATGTCATTTAGAGAAGCAGGATTATAAAATAAAAGGTATGTCCATGAGGAATTAAAATTTAATATGTTTAATCAATAATAGCAACAACAATAATAATAATAATAATAATAAAATGATGATGAAGAAAATGATGAAGATTATGATGAAGAATTTGAAGAAGAAAAAAAATAAGGTTAATATGTTGAAATGTAAGATGAAGATGAAAACGACAATGAAAATATATGACCAAGAAATTTTAGAGGTACAAACTAAATTGAAAGTTTATGGTTTTAACTTAAAAGATATATTAAAAATATTTATAGCACAGTAAGCGATGAAAATTTACATGACTTTTTAATGGAGGCACTTTGGAGAAGACATGTCAAAATGAAAAAAGAAAAACCAGATGAATCCTTAGCTGAGATTTTAAATATATTATTAATTACTTAAAATTTTTGAATGAAAAAAAAAAATTATTTTTTAGTGGTACCGACTTAGGATTTTGGGGTAAAAAAAATTTTTTCATATGTTACCGACTTAGGATTTCAAAAATTGAGTGGTACCGACTTAGACCCCCCCCTCTTCAGTATAAAAAGATTGCTTCCAGTAAATCCTATGACCTAATGAGCATGCTGAAAACACTCGAGAGAGTTAATTATGCTGTCAACAGAACCATCAAACATAATCCAGTCATACTCGTCGATTAAAACGTAGCTTTGCTGCCATACACTTAAAGCCTTGCTGTTCTTTTGCATCTTCTTCAATTGGGGTTAAGTGTAGAAATAGATACCAATGTCTTTGGCAAAGAAGTTTATATTGCAATTGAGCTACATTGCTTTAATGACTCTCGAGTATCGTTTGAAGTCCCTTTGCACTAAGTGCTCATTCTTGCTGAGTATAAAGACTGACCTTTGGGTTTTAAGAGCAATAAGAATTGCTAAAGCAATACATATTAGGGTCTTCCCATTGCCAATACCAAAATGAATGAAGTGATTGCTGTTAAGGTTGTCACAGATATAGTTTAAACATAAGATTTGAGAGCAGTAGAATTTGAAGCCTAAATTTTACTCCAAAGTTTCTAATTCGGCACTTACTCTTAAGAGTTCCTCTGCAGACCTGCTATTGAATCTTGCTGCCGCTTGGTTAGATTAGTTCTCATTCTTGAATAGTTATAGAAGACCATTAACAGCCTTTTCAGAGAAGGCTTCCATACTCCTTGGCAGTTGCATTATTCTATCTAGGTCAGAGAAGTCACAGTTGAGACAGTTGCCAATTGTGTGGATGCTTAACTATACATTTTTCTCGACTTGCGCATTCACAATCAACTACTATACTTTCCTGATTTGTTCAATCTTCCCTACCCATTGCTGATCTCTGCTTTGCAGTCTTTAAGCTAGGCCTTTCATAATGTGCAACATTGAGGCTTTGTCGATGACCTCTTGTTTTTATAAGAAGGTTGCTCTTGTCTATGATATGTAGTCTTTTAAGGATTCTAAATTAGGGGCTGAGTATAAGGCGCATATTCTTACAAAGTACTCTGTATACTCCCCAGGAATGTCTCTTATAAGGTTCAAGCCACAGTCTTGCTTAAGCATGATAATAAAAGGCACGTTCAATATAAAGAAGGAATTTGGTATTAGTTTGATGACCTAAGCATCAATTTAAAAGTAGTGCCATGTTTAAGCCAAAAGATGAATGATGCCTGGATTAGACTCGTTTAACTTCTAGACAAGAGCAAGCTGCTTACTTAGACATGTTGCCTCAGTAATAAAGACCAAGTTGGCTGCCTATGGCTTGTCTAGCATTGGGGGACCTTATTAGTAAGAGAACCAAAAAAATACGAGCCTTGGAGTCTAAGTCTAGTTTTTGGTTGCTTGAGATCAAATCCGTAATTAAATAGAATAGTCCTTGGTTCGCTTAAGGTTCATTTGACATCTCAAAGTGCTAAAGGAATGAAAGTAGAGATTGGGTATTTCGGGAGATTATTTCTTGAAGGATTTGCTCCTTTTATTAATAATTTGATTATTTGAAACTTTCAAAGTGCTTGACCAAAATTTCATGGCCGATGATTGACCCATAGTTAATAGCCAGCTGAGGATAGGGTCTTGGAGCTTGCATTTATTCACTTGCTAAGATCAAAATAGTTTGGAACTCATTCGTCTTCAATTCCTCGGATGAAAGGAAGGGGTTAAGATTCTCAGTGACCAGTGACTAGGTATCACTGCTGTTCTTGGCTTTCTTGCTTTTGTTATTGTTTATAAACTTTCTCACCACGTTCTTAAAATCCATGTCTTTTAATAGCCTTTGAAATCCTCCTGCTACAACAGGAGACTCAAATCATAGTTGTTTAAATGTAGGAATTCCTTTGCTTTATTGATTTTGGCGCTATCTTAGGCTCCCTTGTACTCAGCTTTAATGCCCTTCAATTTGCCGCCCTCATCAAAATTATCATTGGCTTCATGATTATCAAAAATCCGATCACCCTGTACGAGAAATTGAGCTAACTATTCATTTGAATTTTCATAATTTAACTCTATATAGGCGGTTAGTAAAAGAAAAAAAACTACCTGGGCTTAGTTCTTTAATCTATGGAAGAAACGACTCCGCTATCTGATCCCGCTCTTAGTCTGGATTCATGGTATTTTTAAGTTTTGATTATAGTATTATATACTGGATTATTATAATTAATAGGTGGATTATTAAAAAATACCACTGGATTCTTCAAATTTACTATAAGAAAAACCTCTCTCCTTCACTTATCCGGTGGATTTAAAGACCAATAAGATGCAAACCAGTTCAGATGCATTGCAAATGTTAATGCCAACATTTAAAGGTAAAAAAAGGAGGCTTGCAAGAAATGGCTGACAAGCCATGGGTCTTTTGAGTGATTTTCGTGTCTGGCCTCATTGAAAATTGGCTTTATGGAAAAATTGAAAAATCTGGGGGTCTAATGGCGAATTCAACCTTATTCTGCTCATAACGTATAAATAGCCAGTAGAAATGTGCAGTGTAAAAGGAATGGAAAGTAAAGGCACTCTTTTTCATAATTATTGAAGATGGTTCTAGGGAGTCCAGACTATCTTTGGATTATAGACTCCAGACTGGATTTAAGACCCAATAAGAGGTGGGGTTTATACTAATGTTGAAATATTGGAAAAATTAGGATGGAAAGCTACTGGATTTTATAAATATATGAACTCAGAAAAGAATAAGGAACACTCTCAACAAAATATAAAAAACACAAGAACGTAATAATTGTAATTAGCAGCACTTCATAAGATCTTCTTTCTGAGACTCTTGAATCAGCCTTCTCTTTATTAGTTAAATTATGAAATTTGGAATTCCCTTATTTATCAATATTAATTAAACTTTTTATCAATTTCACAATTCCTTGCGAACATAAGTTTTGGGGTTTATATATTTAATATGTTGTTTTTTTTTGGCAATTTATAAATATATTAATTTTAATATTAGTTTTATTTGAGATTAGTAATTCTCTATAACATTATATCTTATATTTTTTCTTACCATTATTTAATTTAAATTTTATCGATCCTATAAAAACTTGACCTATGCTTTCAAAATCTATTTATATTATAATATTTTATTAACTTAATTATTGAATTGTTATCATTATGTTTATTTATTAATACAAACCTGAAATATTTGTTACTTAGATTAGTATGCATTCCTACTTATCACTTGACTTATTACTAGTTGAATTAAATACTAAATATTTATATATGAATAAACATTTAAGATATCATCTAATATTTTGGGGCGAAGTTCTCACACATCACTCACTCACCACCTGATGACAATCAATTCAATAACAGAAAGTACTCGTTTCTCATGCAATGTTGCTTTCAGTAAAACAAATACTGCTTAAGATTGGATCTTTCTTCTTGTGTTTTTCAAATCAACTACAGTAAAAAATAAGTAATATTAAATAAGAAATATATTAATTAGAGTTCCTATTTGTGTGTGGTTGTGTTTATAGTCACTAATAAAGAGAGTAGTATATCTCAAATACAATAATTAAATATTAAATAATTAATGTTTTTCAAGTTAAATTGTATTAGAATTATTTATTGCTTAATCATTTTAGGCAATATTCTCGGCTGTACAATTTATTCAGATTTGTTATACATTTAATAATAAAATTCAAAATAATTTAGTACAGGTTAATGTTAACTTATCAATATTTTCTTATATTATAATAATCAAAAAAAGTTTAGGAAAACCCTTTTATCTTTGATTTAAAGATAAATGTAAAAGCAGAATAATCAAAGAATGATTAGTCAGCAAACTAAGTCTAGGGAAATAAAATTAATGATAAAAAATAAGTAATTAAAGAATGGAAAAATACAAGAATTTAAAACAAGAAGACATTGAAATAGATTTCATAATTAGTTTCAGCCACAGTTAATTATTTATAGATAAACTATTTAAATATGTCACAAGAATTTATCTTATTATTTAATTTTACCGTAAATTTATTGAAGTTATAATAAGGGCTTATAAATTTATAAAAGTATTATTTGATTGAAATAAACAAATAATTATAACAATAACATGATCAAATTGAGATTTCTAGGGACCTCCAATCAGCTAAGCATGATAACTGTTTAAGGGACAAGCCCTATTTAAGTTGGATATTCTTTCCAAGTATATTGAGTCTTTTCATCTTCTCCTTTGTTTCTTCCTCTTCTGTTCATCTTCTTATTGGCTTTATTACTTCCTTTTCTGTTTTTCTGATTAAGGATCTGAACTGTTTCTCCCATGTCTTTTAATTTGAATTGTGAGTGAAAGTGTTTGACATTATTGGAGAATTATAGTTGCTTTGTTATTATGAGGTCCTTACTTCTTGTGGTAATCAACTGAGTGAAGTCGCTTTTTAGGAAGTAAGCATGTTAAGAAGCATTTGACAAAGATTTCGACTTTATTAATGTGTGGGTGGTAATCTAATGTGACTGAGATACAGCAAACTTGGTTGGCAGTTACGTTCTTCATTATGATTAGTATCAGAAGTTTAAAAATTTATCACTTTATTTGGCGTATTGACAGTCGACTGACTTTTTCCCTCGATTTCTGCTCCTAGGGTTGGGTCATCCATGTTGATCCATTTTAGTAGGATGTCTCCGGATATGTGAACTAACATAGCTGTGATTTTTTGAGATAGCTCCGATTTTTTGAGATAGCTCCTTGGCTTAAATGCAAGATTCTCTTGTGTCGAATCTTTCTACTTGCTAGGCCTTAGTAATGGAGTGAATATCTTAGTATGTGTTAGTTTTATGATTATAATTTTAATCATTAATTTAGGTATTTATTACTAAAACTTAAGGTTCAGTGTTTTATTTATACCCTATTTAATACAAACTTATATCGATGACGTATTTTATGTCATTCAATACTTTTTGGAGGTGATCCTTGAGTCCTTCAGATTCTTTGGAATTACTCTCTATTTAGTGGGTATGTTTACTGGAGCTTTCTTAGTAAAAGCTTCCTTAGTCGAATAGGTTAAACTCTTGTTTTTCTTCGACTGAACTCCAATCTATCTCATTTTCTGAATACATTACTTTCTTGGTTATAAGGTTTTAGTTTCTGTATTGGTCAGTTAGGCCCCATTTCTTTTTGAAAACTTCTACTTCTTTCTAAAGCAAACTGTCTCTGAATATATACGAGTCAGCTTCTTAGGGTGGAGATGCTAGACTGTATTCAGTTCTGTTGTTTTTTGGGGTTGTCTGGTTGGTTTATTGAGGTCAAATAAACTATTTGTTTAGTGATACTAATCTTAACATTTGAAAAAGTTATTAGGTCCATAGTTCGATCTAGTCGTCTCTGTACGCAGTCTGTAATTGGAGTTTTGTTTAGGCTATTTAGAACTAATTGAGAATTTATAAGCCTTTTCTGACTAGTTTCTGGCTATAAAAGCTAAGATTTCCAGGATATGTAGTCCCTATTGTTCTTTGTTGTTTTTATGATGTCTATTGTGTATTATTCGAGGTGATTAAGTTAGTAGTTTTCTATATCACCCTGGATGACATCTCTTGTGTTTTGCTCTGTATACCCATTCTGTGTTACTTATCTTTTTATATCAAGAAATTGGTAAGAGTTTATTTAAGTCAATACTATTAAAGATTTTTGGAGTACATATTCTAAAAATCTTTATATACATTTATTTATAGATCTATAACATATTTTAACACTTCTCAAAATTTCAATTTCAATATAAGAAATCTCATAATAAATAAATCTAACTTAAAATATATATAATTATGCCATGAATAGTGATAATAGTGCCTCAAACTACTATACCTAGTAAGAAAATAAGCAAAAGCATTTCCAACCATACGCAGTACTTAAACACATCGAAGCTTGAATAAAGAATCCTTTGCAGGCAGTATTTATATTTAGGGAAAAAAGAAAATTAATTTTATCCAAAAATGTACAGTTAAATGATACAACATTTACAATTATGTACCATTAAATCTGTATGATCAAGTAATCATGAGAGCATCCTCAGTAAAACATTCAGTGCTTACGAGTTTTTAAGTAGTTCGGAGTCTTAAGTTAGTGTATCAATAATAGTCCTTGCTGCATCGCTCATTTGAAAATGCATGTTAAGGGCAGTCTTATTCAGGTTGAGACTGTCAGTATAAACGTAGTTAGGATGGAGTGCATAGTAATGATAGAAAAACATTCATTTGATTAGATAATTTAAATGCCTTAGATAAGTTTATATTTGAAAAATGTGAATGAAGTATCATCAAAGCATAGATTATAATAAATAAAATGCATACATATTATGGTACTGAGGAAGTAGAGCAAAATAGCAAATTCTTCTTACAATTGCACTGCTATTAGTGCTGAAAATATATATATATATATATATATTATATTTGGATATGCTATAATTATAATTCATTTTGTTCTTTTTATTTATAAATAAATATAATAGAAATTGTGATAAATTATTCTTTATATAGATATTTGTATAAATAAGATTTATTTACAGAATATACAATGCAACATTGCTTATATGTAGTATAGATTTAAAAGACTAATTTTAAATGTTATTTTATATAAAATAAGCTGAATTATTTAATTAAAATATGAGCGAAATGCCATACCATAATTCACACTAAGTTGAATATACATAAAAATAGTGGGCTAAAACATAAAACTAAGTCAAACTAACCCTATAGATACGCAATCTTCCTTATTTTTTAATGACTAGGAAAAATGAGGATAAGTGAAAATTGACAAATTACTATTTATCATTAAAGTTATAACTAAGAACAGATTGGTAGATTCTCCCAAGATTAGATACAGGACCTTAATTTTAAGCACTAAGATCTAGTTAGAAGAATCCAAGAAAACTTACTAGAACTTTATAAACAATTGTATAAATCAATTCAAATGAACAAAAAGATCGTAAAATATCCATACATCCGATGATCGCAAATTATTATTCTACAATAAGTAGATAACAATCATTGGGTTTTTAAGAATTGAGATAAGGTGGTACTATTTATTTATTAACAATTGTAATTATATTAGCTTAAATTTTATTTAATTAGAGACAATGCCTCAAATTATTTTCCCTTATGAACCAATCAGAGTGTATATTATCTTTTATGCTATTTTTAATTGATTTCAGTGAATAAAATAACAATTTGTAATTAATCAATTGTACCCACTTATTTCGATTATTACAATATTCATGGGATTATTAAAATATAAGATTTAGTCCATCTATTCCAAATGTTTACTCTGCCATTTCAACTATCACTTTCTCACAGTTTTTATATATTTTAGAGTCACCCCAAAGCTAGTTATCAGTATCTGAAGCTTAGACTAATTTACAATTAATCATTAAAGGGAGACTACTTAAAGAACTCAAGTGACTATTGTGATACTTCATGTAATTATAAACCATATTAAATGTTATAAACCCTTATATTGAAGTAGAGGATGTTTCAGATTGGGATGATGACCAGAGTGGATACATTGAAAACTGTAGCGAGACAATCAATTGGTATTCAATAAATCAGAATTTAATGAGTAGTGAGAAAGCCACTCTATTAATTGAAAATCCTTGTTCATTTCAAAATAACACTATAATAAAATATGTAAAATAATGCGCAAATATAATTATTTAAACATGCGAATAATGGATTAATATGCCAACAACAAAAATGCTAGAGACAGAATACTTTAAGAGTATGGGAACAATTGTTTGAGAAGGGAGTCAAAAGTAACATAAAAAATCTCTCATTCGTCAACAAAAGACTGCCTCAACATAAAATTTAAACAAAAAGGTTAAAGTAGCCAGCATACTTGCATAAAAACATAATAAAAAATACACCAACAAAGAAGCTAATAATGTATAATCAACATCAATAGAAACAAGTGGGGTCAAAACAGAAAATAGCAACAGTGTTGGAAAGCCCTAAAATGAACACCAAGCAATTCAGCAACCTCTCAGTGATTATGAGTCAATTGCCTATACAGTTACATTCCAATTCAAAGATCTTTCTAAACAAGTAGACCAAATTAAGGATGATCTTCATAATATTTAACTTAATACAACTACAACTTACTCTTAAATATTTAATGTCTAATATATATATATATAAAAGAGTAAATTGATCAGAGATAAGGAAGTTGTTAATTTAAATTCAAATTCAAAATAAATATAGTATTTTTATTATTATTAATTATTTGGTAGCTTTTAAGTAAATAAACATAGTACAATATATATATATATATATATATAGGGGGGCCTTCGCAAATTAAAAAGCAACCAAATTAAAGGGGTTGATTTGATTAAATTTTATTCCTAATATCCTCTACTAATTATTATAATAAAACCTAATCCCACCTAGTCTAATGCTGAGCCCTAATAACAGAGTGTCTAATCAGATAATACCCTTCCTCTCATCCGAGACAGTCGAGCTGGACATGCAGTAGCTCTCTCCCAAGATGCAGACGTACTTCGCGCCCACTCACACCCTCGACGCCGCCATCTTCGAGGCCAGGCTCCGCTGCCTCCTGGACAACATGACCGTTGGAACTAGATCAAAGAAGGAGATTCACGACGTGGTGGCCACCATCTTCGGCGACAATGTCACCACCCACCACAGGGAGATCGTCGAGCACAGCATTGAGATGCGGGCGGCCGTTAGAAAGCTCACATTTCCAACAGAAGGCACCTACATGTGCGAAGGGGGGCAATGATGAAACGATGGATCAGACCTTGCGATCGCGAATGACACTACCAAATAGGGCAGACACGCCCGAGGTCAGAGGTGGGGGCCCTTTGTAAACCTTATAGTAGAAGATGACAACTGCAACCCCTAAAACCATCTCTGATGTGGGCCCTATTCATACTATAAGAGATCAGTTGGAGACGACGCCCTCAGCTAAGCCTGGTGGAGGATGTGGAGATCCCCTACCTGGGCATCCATTACTGGGTCGTTAATCTAGGCGGCCTAACGGACACTCTGGTACCCGACCACTTGAGATTCTCAGACCAAACTGTAGGAGATGTTCCTCTAACTTCATATGTTGCTATGACCTACAGCAAGATTAGTGCCGTCCTCTATGAAGACACCACATCCTTCCCTCAAGCCCAAGGTGAAGCACCTATTGGCAAGAGCATGCATCACATTTCCGAGACTGTCAATATCCTTAGCTGGCTTGTTCAAATGTCCAACGACTAGCTTCCCTAACCGCAATGTTGAGGACAATATCATTGCTGCACTCATCATGAACAACTAGGCTAACACTGATCACACTGTAGCTACATCCGATCCTACCGCATGGGCAGATATTGAGGCCGTTCAAGACTCCTTTAGTAGACTACAAGTAAGACTCATTGAGTAATGATATACTATAATATTAGATGAGAATCCGCCAAGGCAAATACACTGCTATGCAGAGGAATTCCTTCTAGCTTAAAGCAGGATCCGCCAACGCTCCTAAGCAAGCTCACTTATCGTAACCCCTATAGGAAGCAACTACACGAGTACATCGCACACCTGCCCCTCCTAATCTCGCAGATGGACAGACAATGGCTTCTGCACGAGTTCCAGAGGACCCTGGTCGCGGCCCCGGACCACTTGAGCTTTAAAAAAAAAAAAAAATAAAAAAAAAATGAAAAAAAAAAAAAAAAAAAAAAAAAATAAAAAATAATAAGGAATGTCTGATTAAAACTCTCTAAGTTGATATGGTATTCAAGATTTCCATAATTCAGCCCAACATTTCTAACCCAATAATGATCTGGAATTATCTCGGCCCCTGGGATAGATGTCTGAGTCGGACACTCCATTTCCGTAAAATGAAATATGGAGAATCGCGTGGTGCCCCTACCACCCCCTCAAGAGAAAAATTCTTTTTTGTCATCGTTTGATACTGTTTGCCAAAAAATCATATGTAGAAAATTTGAGGTAAGTATTTTTGATCAGACCTATTAAATTAATACCGCTTAATTACACTAAATTAACGACTCTCTATAATATATTAGTTTTAACATTTGAATTTAATTAGACAAAACATGGCACCAAACCCTACAGAGATAAAAACACTCTCAGGATGACAAGACCACCAGCTCCCAAGAAGAGGCCAAGATCATGCAGTCCCTCCTCCAAGTCAGAGATCAGCTAGCTCTAATTCACGAGTACAGACATCACCTCGCGTCATTTCCAGAGCTGCTCAGGGTCAACGAAGTCATGAGAAGATTGGTGGCACCCGCAGCTCACGAGGCTCAGGCACTCATGGCATGGCACTGGCAGGTGGCAACAGGAGCACGCTCAGATCTCCAACACTTCAAGCAGGACATCAAGCAATCGTTGAAGAAGAGCAACCCCGGCCTCTACAAGAAGCTCACTCCCCAGTCAAAGATCCAAGAGATACAGGACCGCCTGCAGCTTATACAGGAGAACTCCGAAGACCAGCTGCACACATTCCTCAGGAAGATCTTCGCCAAGTGTCCCCTGCTCCCAGAGAAGATCCTCACCCTCCTCGCGAAGCAGTGCGAGACCCTGGAGGCGGACAAGCTCCTTGCCTGGTACACCGCGAACATCAAGCCGTAGGCAGAGGAGATCAGACGAGGCAAGTATTCCAAAGTGCATCAGTAGTCAGTCAAAACCATCCTAGACGAGATTGAGTAGTAGTTTGATTAGTGAGTAAAACTTGTAATTAGATTAATTTCATGGTATTAATTGTTGGTTCATTTATTTTTCATTTCTCCCAAATCTTCAATTCTTGTTTATAGTATATTATATATATATATCATAAATAATCCAGTTTATGAGCCAAAATAGATCTAGAATGGTGGTTGATGGAATAATTACATGAAGCCAGGAAATAATATATATGAAATAGAGACAAAGAAATCATAAGGTCTCAAGAAACCATAAGTAGCTGAAAAAGAAATTGAGGAATGAAATCTATAAAATATGAGGCAGATAGAACTTCTCCATGACCATAATTTTATTTAAGCAAATCCTTGAACCTAAATGTGAATAAATTATTAATACAATGATTATAATAATTATAGATTATAGATCAGATTGTAAAACATAGCAAAAATAAATGTGAATGTCCATAATATATTGAATTTTAAAATGAGTTCCTTATTATAATTATAATTATAGTTATTATAAATTATTTGGTACCACAATTAACTATTATATCCATAAAGATATAACTAATCACTTTTAAGAAAGTATATTTAATTATGTTGATGATGGGGTTATATAAATAATGAATAATACATCACAATTTTGAGTAATTAATGGAAAAAATAAGATTATCACTGATTATTAAATGACCTATTTCCCATTGAATAGAATCAATATGAAGTATTATTTATTTATGCAATTAACTTAATAAACTTAAGTATGTTAAGGGCTAAGCATTTACTGCTTTTTAAACATATTTATATTGACTTTTGGACATCTAAGATTGTCTCCATATAGTCTTAGTAGTCATAACGGAGTTTAGAAGAGCGAATAGGGAAAATATTGGCAGAGGTAGATAAACAAATGAATCCCATATGAAAAGAAGAGATCTGCCGGAATTTATGGATATTCTATAGCGAATACATTTTAGTTAGTATATAATTTGATAGTTTTTTTTTTCATTTTTAACATTCGCTAATTACCACTATAAGTATTGGATTCTGCAAAGGCAATCCATCGCTATTATTGAAATACAAACTCCTTAGCTACTGTAGAAAAATGATGGAGACTCAACATATATGGAAACTTAAATGAGTTCAATGGAATGTTGCCATTATTAAGATTAGGAAATGTGTAAGTCTATCTGGTGAAATTACAATAAACTTTTGGCAAATCATGATGCTTGTATTATCTTTTCCTGAGAAATAAATAAGATGAGTATTTGATAATCATGTAATAGCATTTGCTACATTAATTGATGTTCCAGAAAGACAGTCAATATTATGTTTAACCCCAACTTCACTTATAATGTTAAAATAAAAGTATAGGAGTAATAACTATTGTCAAAATTTGTTGCCAAAATTGAAGTAAATGGCATTGGATTATACTGACATAATTGCGATCATCTTTTGTTATAATTCTTTAAGAATTACTCGATGAAGATGGAACGATACTTCCTCTACAATGTATAGTAAGAGACAAAGTGATGAGAATTAAATTTTGAGTTTTCAAAACAAGACATGGCACAGATTTACCCCTTTCATAGCTATAATGGATAAATATAGAAACCTATTTATGAGTTATCTTTTTATTTCTTACTATTACAACCATTTAATTGCATAATAAAAATTTTAAACATTATGTGAATGAATAAGCTATATATAAATATATAAAGATAATACATTGACGATAAATAAGATAACATTATAAGAAAATGACGTGAAAGAAGATGTACTGTGATAACCAGTTAATGAGAACAAGTTTTCATGTATTGATGAAACTAATGGTAGAGATATTGTTGCTTTCTGTACTAAGGATGTTATAAAATAATGTATGATTTACTATTAACTCTGTATTCTAAATTAACAATATACTAATCTTGAATTATTATATCAGCGAAGTCAAGAGCATTTCTAGATATTATGAATGCTATCATATCTTTTGTTTCCATATTTTAAACATTAAATTCTGAGATATCAGCTTAAATACATTAAAAGGAAATATTAATGGCAGCATTTTTATTTATATATTCATAGCCGTTTGGAACAAATTGGACTCATTTCAGTATAATGATAAAGTAAATCTATCTTAAATTAATGGATAAAATGCGGTTATCTATTTAAATAAATGACTGATAATAATTTGTAACATAAAATATATATATATAAAAATGAATTAACTCAATTAATAAAATTAATTATATATACAAACTTTACAAGAGTCTATTCCTTTTAAATTTAAATACCTATAAACTTTGAAGTAATTATCAGCTCAAATTAATCTCAATTCTACTGCTTTTAATCGTAATAACTATATCTATTTAATAATTATATTATTTTATTTACAATATATCATTATATTCAATAAATTTAAACAATTAATATTAGCAGCATATCCCAATATAAACCACTAAATAGACCCAGATAAGTACTAAAAAGAGAAAGAACGTCAACTTGTCAATCCAGCAAATGAAATACCAGATGATTTTAACGCTGTTCATTTCATTAATTTAAGGGAATCATTACAATGTTCAATCATGTCTTGATGTCTTCTCTCATTTAACAATTATAATAACAATAACTTCTATTATATTTAGTAATCTCTTTGTGTTATAGTTAATTAAATAAATCAGTGAGAGATGAGAGATAGAAAAAATGAATTCAAAGACAAGAGCATGCTCCTCATGGTAGCAGCTACCAGAAGAATCAGACACTATAGGAATCAAAGATGGTAAAAGACATGCGCTTGAAGGGAAAGACAAGCAGAGAGTAGCAGCATAAAGCTAAATCTCAAAGCAGCTATCTTCAAGCACTGTAATTTGATGCAATATGTGCAGATTGATCTGATAGAGGAGTTATAGTTATGAAAGCAAGATTCTTTAAATGAATAGTTGTAAGCAGTACTTTATGAATTAGTGATGGATAAATGTTTCTATAAAATCAAAATATTAATCATTAAACATTGAAAGAGATGGCAAATGCTTACATTAAACTCCTAACATTGCCAAAACAATATAGTAAAGACTGTTTTCTGAGACAATAGTGGCTTGTTTTATGAAAAAGGACTACATAACTGGAAATTAAATGGTACTTAATGGTTATCAATTGAATAACAAGTGAATTATTATAACTAAAACATATTCATAAAAATTTAAATGTTAAATAAATAAATCAAATTTTGTTATTAACCATTAATTGCCTTGCTTAAATCTATAAATATTATTTATAATTATACTAAAAGATAATAGAACAAATGTTAAATTATCTAAATAATTAACAGAATAAACTGAATAGACAGTGTTTAAGTCTTCCCAAGACCAGAGTATTGATAAAATATTCAAGGTTTTGAATTTAACAATGATGTTGACGCCGATTATCACATTCAATGTTTAAATGAATAAAAACTCTTCAAATGATGTTATTAATATTAATAATTTTTTTTCACTCTTAAATACATCGAAATAGTATAGTTAAGTAATTAATCAAATATAAATTAATAAATGAATAGAATTCTCAGTCAACATATAAATAGATAAGTAATGTCTAATTAAACACTTAATCTGGGTATTTAGAGGTCAAGGAACAATAGTAGACTACTTAGAGAGCAGTCAAAGAAGAAATGAAGGTTTACTGAGGACATTTGGCTCTCACAAAAGTCCATGACAAGCACTCTTTCTTTAGCTTTGAAGCCATGCTATCTCTAAAAGTACTCAGTTCGTGAAGGTCTAGTGAGATCTGTCTTTTTTTACATTTAATTAATTTCATTTTCTTTAATAATTATAATTTTGTCTTTAATTTATATTCATACTTTTTTTCTTTATTGATATTACAGTGTTATTATTTAATTTTATATTATTGTCGAAAAGTATAATTTAATCTAATTTTTAAATCTTTTTACTTTTTAGTAATTTAGATTTATCTTATCGTTTAATTATATTTGATGTGTTTATTTTATTTTCTTACTTCATTTCTTTTTGTTTTACTATTTTAAGATTTTTTTCATTTAATTAAACGTTTGTACTTTTTAATTTAAAATGTTCATATTAATATCTATTTATTTCTTATCTTTCTTATCATATCTTTTTATTGTAAATGTTAATTAATATTTTCTATAATACTTTTTTCTATTAGGTTTTTATTAATACTTATTATGTTTTGTTTAAATTGCCTATTTAATTAAGATTCTTTTTGGACTTGAATTTATTATTAGTACCTATAATATATCTTATAATCTCTACAATGATATTTTTCTCTTATTAATATTTCTCGACTCTATTTTAGTTCAAGGATTATAAGATGATTCCTTAATCATTTTATATATATTTAACTCAAAATTTAATTTGGTAGGTGTCTATTGTTCTATTATTTAATTTTAATATTTAGCTCATTTAAGTATTTTTAAAATGGTTTTTTATGTTATCATTTCACCTATGTTATTATTTTATTTTGTTTTTCTTTATTTTACAATTATTTGTATATTGTCTTCAAGTCCGTTTCTTACTTCTTTCAGTGTTTTAATTATAAAATTTTATACATATATTTAAAACTTTTTAATTTAAAATGCTAATAAATCCTTTTTGTTGATTTACATATGAAATAACTTAAATCTTTTTCTTTACTATTTATATCTTGATTTTGTTATTTATGAGTTCTGTTCTTATCTGTTAATTATTCTTATTATTTATTTTTTTTTTATAAATATACTTTACGTTAAGTTTATTAATTTATTTTACATCAAAGAATATAAAAAATAGGATGAGAATAAATAAAGTAAGCTACTACATGTAATAAATATACTTGACACGCATTGTAATTTAAAAGTTATTAACTTTGTTTATTATTTTATTTTAACTTGTATTTTCTTCGAATGTTGAGAAATTTATTGTAGAAATAGGATTGCCTGGGCACCCTTAAGTTAATGATCTCCCTGTGTGTGATAATTATTGCTCATTACCCACAATATCTGTAATAATTTATTAAGCTAGAAATCACCAACTTGCGGATGATTAGAGAAATAGAAGCTCAGGCATTGATCGCCTTACTGATTTAAATTATTAAGTTGAAAAGCTGGGAATTTTCCTTCATTTCGAACAAGAAGACTATTGATATTTTGTTTCTCTTCACATGAGTCACTGTTTACTCTCATCAATGTACTAGTAACTATTCTTTTATCAGGGGGATATTTACTAGTATACTGATTATACACGCCGCTTAAAGGCGTTTAGAAACAATAATCAGCAAAATTTTCAACTCAAAGAAGATTCTTTAGCTCTACCAACATTTGTTGAGTGAATTTAGCAAAATAGACTTTTGTTACTACTGAGATATCAGTATTACAAACGAAAGTGGGGATAAACGTGAGAGTAGCTCTCTTCTATTGTCACCACTCTAAACAACAGACGTAATCTCTCGACGGTGGAGTCTCCGACTCAGTCATCTCTCATACGAACAGAGATAAGCGAGCATCTTTGTTTTAAAGTCAACACATGCCATATCTTTAACGCATTTCACATGTCTCCTCATTGAATCTTGAGCTAAAGTTAGGGGATCTTTACGAGTAACTTTGTTTTTTGTACTCTAAGTATCTCCTTCGTCTTAGTACAGATTGAATACCGTATTGATACAGTGGAGGTGAATTAGAAGATTCCTATTTTTATTATCAGACTTCAGAGGTGAGTTAATACTCTCCAATAGACAGCCTTAGGATTCTCCAATAATTTTTGCAGTTACACTATAATTTCTCAATCTCCAGTAAGATTATTCGATCAATGAGACAAGAGTTTTAGCTTTCTGAATTGTTGGTGTTTAGAGCATACTCATTGGGATTAACAAGATTTTCTTTCAATTCTTTCCTTTTAATTTATTTTTCATTTTTGCTTTAATCATTAACTTTTGTCAATAAAAATTGGTTGCGTCATGAATTTCTAATCGCCATGGAATCAATTACGACAGGAAGCACAATTTATTAAACCGTATTCTACACAAAGGTTTTCTCTCGCTGTAAGGATGGCAAGAGAAAGCAAGTAACAGCTGATACTGCCCAAATCTCATATATCATCCTAACTCCTTGAGATTTTCCATTATTTGATCGAGTATGTATCATGAATTAGATTTGTAAGATACCACATTCTTCCATATATGATCTATTACTTGTTGTAGGTCTGCCCATTCACTTTTATAAAACCTTCCCCGTTCTGATACTATGATAAATAACCATTGAAATTGTTATTATTATTGTGAATAGTGACTAAACCCTAGCCGAATCTATTTGAGGTTTTTAATTTAATATTATTATATAATTAATTAGCTATTAAAATAAATTAAAAGAGGAATCAAGTTTTTGTTGCATTATATTTTAAGATATATTAACTTTTTATTTAAAAATAAGATAGAAAATTTATTCAGTTGTTTTTAAATAAAATAATCAAACTAAATATCTTTAATTTAAATTGTTATTTAATTATTTAATTTAACCAACCCTGTTATGCAAACAAAAATTATTCTTTCATATACAATAATAACAATGGATATTTTAATTTCATTGTAAATATTATTTACTATTGTTAAGACTTCCCATTAAAAATATTAAATAAGTTTAATTAACTTCAATTCATATATTTATAGTTGGCATTTTGCAGTTAAATCCGATTCTATTGTATTTTGGAGTATTTATAATTAAATGTTTATCCATATTCAATTTGCTTTATAAACTTATAATTAATAAATTTGCATAATCAATCTAATTGTAATAAATTGAATTTAATTCATTAAAAAACAGTAAAATTGACAATACCTCTTATATTAAGTAATTATTATATTATTTCCAATGATCCTTCTTAACAAGGAGATATGACCAGCCAGACAGGTGCATTGTTTATTGCTACTAACATTAAAGATCTCTTTCTCCTTTGAATTCAAGGAGTCGTAAGCAAGAGATTAATGTGGTAGTGGGCAAATGTGAAATTGCATGAAGATGGCCTTGGTTAAATTGCCTTATGCGGTAAAAACTGGATAGGAGAGCAGGTTCTCATTCAGTTGTTGATGCGTCATTGATGATTCTCCAATCTTAAACAAGTGACTTCATAGTTTGTATTACTCTACAATTATAATAATAATAAACATTTATTGAATAAATTGATTTATATTGATAATCTGTATATATTTAAGTTAGATAGTGTTTCAAAAATCAAAAGCTACAATAAAATGTGATTAACATAGCAATAAGATGTTTATATTTCAATTAAAAGGCATACTGGAAATTTTAGATGCTTTTCGAACAATGAACTTTCATAGTAACGAATTTCGTGAAAGAATGACCTCTAAATCAAATAAGTAAATAAGTTATTAATCACATCATTATATATAACATTTAATTCTATTTAATGATTATATTATTTATGGTTGTTAAAACAAATTATTATTATTATAAATGAATAAAGCAAATGAAGAAATGTAGAGTTTGGCCAATTTCATTGCATAGACTAAGTTTAAATTGAAAAACAAGTTGAGCTCAATCAAATCAAGCTATTTAATTGTTCATTCATATATTACTTACTTTATGAGATAATCAATTAAGTAGACTTGGATGATAGCATCGCCATAACTCACCTTTATGCTACAATTAAGAATTAAAAGCAGCAACTAGAATCTTAACTAGCAATCTTTAAACACTCAACAGCATTCAATTGAAATAATTTTCATTTAATTATATATTTAATAAGTTATTTTTCATTATATTATTAATAACTATAACTAGAACTGGCTACAAGTAAGCTTAATAGTGCTAAGTGGAGCATATCACTCAATTCGATGAGCACAGTAGTGGGATTTTTAAGCAGAAAGAGATCAATCGAGCTTAACTGATAAAATTGCAGTGACCTTGCATGGACACAGCTTCTTGAAATGTAACAGCTTTAAGCATCTGCAGTGAATTATAGCAGTTAACTGTATTTAATCTCACTAGGTAGTGCGATTGAATAAAGCAACAATTCTAATGCAATCAATAAATTCATTGATTTAAATTATACTTACAATAATAAATACATTTGTAGATATGTTGAGATGGTTGCTGCTAATCAAACAATTAAGTTGTAGGCTTATTCACATAAAAGAGGGTTGTTTTAAGTCTTAACCAGCTACACACAGGATTTAAGCAGGAATCGAAGTAAGATTGAAAACAGAAAAGAGAAGGTACAAGGACACCAAAACTGATGATAAATGTCACGGTCATTGGAGTAAATGATTGTGTCAGCTACTTGGTTTAATTAGCAATATTTACATATTTTGAAAGTTAAGAATTAGAAAATGATGATTAGTTTCATATTATAATCAAATTAATTAATTTATTTAAGTAACTATCAATCATATACTTCTTTGTTGTTATTCAAGGCATAATGATGGTGGCATTTCAGCTTGGACCAGACACAGCAACTACAACTCCTGATACCTCAACTGCAGCAACTATCACCACTGCAGTCTCAGGCATAGACCACAATCAATTCAACAATTCAGTTCGGTTGATACTCTACAAGCATTATTTTCATTTGTTTATTGCAGTTCTAAGCCAAGCTTTTAGCTGGTGTTTAATTATTAGAATGAAGCAATGGTAAGTTATCTTGGATACACCAATATCGTAGGAGTTTGATTTCAAAGAAGAGCCTTGAGCATTGTTTAAATAAGGTTTAAATTAAGAAGTCAACTAGGGGATTTATGATAATATTTTGAATGCTTAAATTCTATAAACGTATGAGAATGGAAAATAATAATTATCTTATAATTAATAATTAGTAGTATTTAATTTCTTGAATATAAATATAATTGATACATTTCATCTCCTTATTCTCAGAATAGCTTCCTATTATCATTTAAATGCTTTGTATTTGCCATTAATGAGCACAGCAGTTTGAAGCCTTGGCCTTAATCTAAAATAATGGACAAGATGTTTCATG
>ARYC01006135.1:0-24211 GCA_000711775.1 Oxytricha trifallax
AAAGTAGAGACCAGAGACGCTTGTACTCAGTGGGAGCCTACTTATGACAACTTTGACCAGTCTAGCTTTTAGATTTAAATATAAGTCAAGTAGGAGGTTATAATAGAAGCTGTCTAAATTGAGGAGGAAGTTAAATAACCCTCCATAGAGAATTAATAAATACCAGCCAAAGTTGACTATTAATACAAAGAATGCAATAAAGTTTTCCCTTACAAGTCAACTTATAAGAGACACTTGAGAGATATACACAACGATATGCCAAGGTTATATCTCAAGCATTAAAAGAAAAATGGGAAGTATGTCTGTGAGTTCTGTGAGAAGCCATATTCTCATACTAGAGACCTCAAAGTGCACCCTAAAGAAAAAGCACAATTAAAGTTTTGTCTTTATTCATGCACCTACAGGGAATAGATTCCTCTAAAAGAGGAGATCAAGAAACCCAGTGGAGTCTCTTAGAGTTGAAGTCTAGAAGTAAGTTAAAATGAAGAAAGCAGTCAAGAACTTTCCAGTCTCTGAGATCAATAAAATCATGGTTAAAATAGAGGCAATGAAGATTCCTATATTAAAAATTATTGACTTAGATTCTTGCCTAGAAAGCTACCTCACTCTTGAAGATAAAATAGAGAAGAGAGTCATTACTGATGACTAATATGCTTACAAGATATATCCATTCAATTACTTCCTTGCTGATGACAAGTTCCAAATGGAATTTGCAAATGAGTATTATGCTCTTTAAAAGGCAAAGTTAAATGAGTGCAGGCATATCATATAGCTTGATGCTATTTTACTTGGTAAAGATCATGTAGCCTTCAGGCTTCCATTACTTGAAATGACTTACAGAGAATTCTTATCTGACAATAGATGTCAGAGATAAATTGGCTAGATTGTATAGCAGATAGTTGAGGGGATTGAAGAGCTTCACAAGCTAGGTTATGTTCATAGAGACTTAAAGCCAGAGAATATCATGTTGAATTTTCAGCCTCTTAGAGTTTATATTATAGACTTCAACAGAGCTCAAAGAGTGCAAGCCTCTGCATAAGGAAATGTATACGGTACTCCTGGATATTTTCCAGAGAGAGAGGATTGGAGAGATGGAGACACTTAATGGGATATCTGGGCTCTAGCAGTAATAATAATAGAGAGCGACATGCCAAGAAACGATTTACTTTAGCTGCAAGGGTGAGAGAGATTGTAAGCAGAGAATCAAACAATATCTCGATAAAAATAAAATAAATGGAGGTCTCAGAGAACTTGCATACTCAACTATTATCAAGCCAAGCTAAGCGAATTAACAAACAATAGAAACAATCAAACATCAACTTAGAAAGATAAAATTCAGAGAACTGCCACATGACTCTAAGCTTATGTTTGTGGGAAATATTTTAAAAACTCGCTTGTTATACTCACTTAAAATACTAATATTTAAACATTAAACCCCTACATAAACCCTATTAAAACCCTAATAAAGTATGCACTAATAGTCTACTTTTATCAATCAAAAACTCAATCAAACTACTGAAAGGGTTTTGGGGTTTTGATCCATAAAATAAAACATAATTCGATAAACTATATAAGTATTAAATTAATTAAAATAGAGAAGATATTGTTTTATTGCTAATAATCAATTTAGCTATTTCAAAAATATTTAAAGTTTATAATATAAAAGATGATAAAAATACAAATGATTATTATTCATTAAATTTTTATGACATGCATATTAATAATATAGTAATTTATTGAAAATAAATTTATGCCAATAAACAATTACGTCGAATATATTCCTCCATTTATATTGTTGTTAACTTCAACAAAAGGAAAAAGTAAATAAAAAAAAATAATCGTTTAACTATTGCAATAAAATAAATCTGCAATAATTATTGAATTATCTTACTAGAATGTTTTAATTATTCATCTAAATTAAACCAATCAGAGTGTGTACATTTATTTAACTATAATTTTTAATTGAATTTGTATTTTTGTTATTATTTATAAATACCCTCTATCTCAATAAAAAAATTATGGGGTTTTATACTAAATAAATCTAAAAATAAATAAAATAATTCATAGTTAAATAAATTTATTACAAATTATGCCAAATAGAAAAATCTCAGATTTAATAAGGAGAAATTAGCCATTAATCATTCATTAATATAGGAAAAATTTTTAATATATTTATAAAGATGTAATCAAGCAACTTTTGAAGTGTCATGGAATACTTGGAAATTTATTGGATTATGTTAACCAAAAAGAGACAGTATTAGAGGCATTACAATAAGAACTGACGCTATTTCAAAAGGAAAATATATAAATTTATATTTAAATATATTTTAATGTCCCCTTGCTTTACATTGAATTCGAATAGAAACCAAGTGCATTAGGCAGTGCAATTTTAAATACAAGTTTATATAATTTAATTAATTAAATATAAATTAAAATTAATTTCTTAATTAAAATAATATTTATTTTATAATGTAATAATAAAATCAATCTAAACTGACGCAAAACGGTGTGTAAAAATGCTCCTTGACATATTCAATTAATTTTAGGATCATTTTGTTACTGGATTAACTATAGACAAAAATCTATTAGAATTAATAATAAATAATTACGATGTTAAGGAGTTGCTTGAAAATGAAATTCTTTTGATTAATCTAGATGATTTATTAATATAAAAGAGGAGTGTATTACACCCAACATTTAAATCATAATAATTATTAGCAGTAAATGTTTATGAATATTAAAATAACTTTTTTTGTAAATATGATAATGTATGTTAAACCGTTAAACCATTTATTTATAATATCTAATTTTCAAGTATTATATGTATACTTGAATCTTTAAGTATTAAAACTATCTAAAACAATTATGATAATCAAGAAATTTTAATTATATGGTATTTCTAACAAGACAAATAATAATATAATTTGTTAAAAAAGAATGAATGGATTATATATAATAATAAATGCTTTTTTTTAATTTGTACAAATTTACATTTTTTTAATATGAAGAGTGAAACTTCTGAAGTAAAATTGAAACTTTTATCTTGAGGCATGAAACTACCCCTCTTAAATATTGTAGGAATACATTCGAAATTAGAAAATTATCTATAATTAAATTAAATACAAACTAAATTCGTGGTAGTTAATATTGTCCAATTTAAACGATCTTGAGCAGATTCAATAGAGAATTCTTCAAAATTAGCTTGAACTTTACTATCGCTGGTACTATTGTCAAAATACAATTGATTTGGGAAATTGTGAAAATAAAATAAATATTCAAATTATAAGTATTTCTAACTGCCATAATTAGAGAGGAAAACAGATCAAATTAGATTCACCCTACATACAGTTAAGTATAAAGTGACCGGATTCTTAAAGATTCTGATAGGTTTCACACATTAATTTTAAAATTATTTTTGGCAGATTTGGTAGGCTAATCTCATAAGTTTCCTCGTGTATTATAGGGCGATTTGGCTGATTTGGCAGGTTTGACAGTAGATTTAAAGATAATTTTACTTTTATTTAAAGCTAATTTTTAATAATAATGTATTTAATAATCAAAAATTAATTAATTTAATTTATCTAAAATTTGGCACATGCCAAATTTTTCAAAATAACGATTTATAATACTAAAGGTGTGATAAATAAGTAATATTAGCGATTAATAAATAAAGAATTCTTAAAAGGAGTTGAGGATAGAGATTCTATCGCAGTATTCCTAATTTGCGCGGTTTGCTTGTATTGAAAATCGAGCGATCTGATTTCTGCCGTGAATCTTTAGCCACTGTATTGCTCCGAATACCTGAGCTGCCTTACGGCTGTTACTGTTATTTCGGCGTAAACTTGTGAAGACAATTTTGAATGGAGATCTGAAAGAATACAAGAAACGCATTTTACTGTGAAAGGCAGAATGGTTGTTGGCAGCTCAGGTATTCGGAGCAATACAGTGGCTAAAGATTCACGGCAGAAATCAGATCGCTCGATTTTCAATACAAGCAAACCGCGCAAATTAGGAATACTGCGATAGAATCTCTATCCTCAACTCCTTTTAAGAATTCTTTATTTATTAATCGCTAATATTACTTATTTATCACACCTTTAGTATTATAAATCGTTATTTTGAAAAATTTGGCATGTGCCAAATTTTAGATAAATTAAATTAATTAATTTTTGATTATTAAATACATTATTATTAAAAATTAGCTTTAAATAAAAGTAAAATTATCTTTAAATCTACTGTCAAACCTGCCAAATCAGCCAAATCGCCCTATAATACACGAGGAAACTTATGAGATTAGCCTACCAAATCTGCCAAAAATAATTTTAAAATTAATGTGTGAAACCTATCAGAATCTTTAAGAATCCGGTCACTTTATACTTAACTGTATGTAGGGTGAATCTAATTTGATCTGTTTTCCTCTCTAATTATGGCAGTTAGAAATACTTATAATTTGAATATTTATTTTATTTTCACAATTTCCCAAATCAATTGTATTTTGACAATAGTACCAGCGATAGTAAAGTTCAAGCTAATTTTGAAGAATTCTCTATTGAATCTGCTCAAGATCGTTTAAATTGGACAATATTAACTACCACGAATTTAGTTTGTATTTAATTTAATTATAGATAATTTTCTAATTTCGAATGTATTCCTACAATATCATTTAATTTTTTTATTTTAATGGAGATGGGTATTTATATCTTTATAACCTAAACTTTATATTTATAATATTAAATTTGTATAAAACAAAATTGAGAGTTTAGATGAATATGTTATGTTATATAAAATTTCCCAAATAAACTTAATTCAAAACATTGAAAATGAAATTCCTAAATATAATATAAATATTTGTTAGCATTAAAAAAATCAATTTTTTTAAATGTTAATTTAGGATAGAATTTTTTTTGAAAAAATGGAAAAATATTAGTAAGTAATATCAATAATCTATTATAGAGAATTAAAGCTATTCTTTTTTTTGCCTTGAAAATTATTAAAGCTAATAAAATTTATTCTTAAATCAAAATATTAAAAATCAAAGAATCTCTCCCTATATTTAATGATTGTTAGGAGTTGCCATTGTTTGTCACAGAAAGTGAAATAGTATACAATGCCTGCCATCTGAATAAACCATAGTCTAAAATTTCCTAAATAAAAAAATGAAATTCAAATTATTTATAAGAATATATGAATTATTTAATTTTGGTAGTTCCTATCTTATCCTTCCCCACTATTGTTCAAGTAAAAAATAACAACAATAATTATATTTCTAATCAAACTATGTGTTAAACTAAAAAATTTTATATCAAAAATTTTTTAAGTATATCTCAAGGAAATTATGGTTTTTAGCAAAGATATCAATTATCATGCTTTTTTAATTTATCAAATTATAATGTCATGAAAATTGAAAATTAATTATTATAATATGATTACAATCAATATTGGGAAATTAATTTAGATTAAATTAATTTTATTTCAAAATTGTCAGTTAAAATAGGCCAATTTAAATGATCTTGAAGTCATTCGATAAAGATATTAAATTTAGCTTGACACTTTTATTGGGGTAAAATTTTATCTTAATGATGGCAAGATTACTTGACTTAATTTAATGCAACTAAATTCATTAAATTAATCTTTAATCTTAAATAAAATAATCTCACTACATTGATGAGATATAATATTATCAAAATAGATTTAAAATGGGAAATTACTAAAATAAAAATAAATAATTAATTAAAAATGAGTTTATTGTATTTTTTGATTTTTATAGTATCGTTTTAACTGATATTGATTTGAATTTGATATATTTTAACAGCCAATAATTTGACTCATCGATAAATCAAATTAGATTTATCATATCTTAACTGTAGACCCTTTAAATTTAACTTTTAAAATTTTTAACTCCTGATAAATTAATATCTCTTTATACAAAATAGCTATGAAAAAATTTTAAAAGTATAAGATGTAGAGAAAAATTTAACGACTAACTTTCATTCTTGTAGTATTCACAAAAAATTTTACCCCATCGAGATAAATCGATTTTAAATATTTCTCTGCCCCAAACTTCTTCCTTTCTTATCTCTTCAACCAAATTACTTGAGGACTTGGTCTAAATAAGTTTTTTGTGCATTTAATCAAGGTCTACATTTTATCTTCTTTGAGTCTTTCATCAGGAAATTCATACGCATTTTTATCGTTAAAATACACGAAATCATATGAATTTATTTTTACTTTCACTAAAATCGAAATATCTCTCTGATTGATTTTTTCCATGAATTATGAGTAGGATGGAACATGTAGCTTATGTTTTGATCTACATTATTCCTTCTAGAGTCAAGTCGTGAAAAAAATCGCTGCCCGAGATAATTTCATTTCTTTGCAGGTACTCGACCAAATTTTGATGTTTGTTACATTGTAACAAACATCACCTCTAGTCAAATGGACACATTTCCAAATGGACACAAATTCCGGACACAAACTCCGGACACCATTCCAAAGTTAGAACTCAGATCTCATCACTTATCTATCACTTTGAACGAAGATATACTCCTTTTTCCATCACAGTACAACTTTTTGATTATGAGGGGGTTCGAAAAAGAGGATTTCGAGGTTTTTTCTCTTGGGTGAAAAGATATTGAAAAATTTAGAATTATGTTTTGATAGACAATTCTATAAGCTAAGTAGAATATTTATATGAAAATTTATAGACATTAGGTTAGAGAGTTATTGAAGTCAAAAGTCAGAGCATCCAAATTTTACTTTTCCCTCAATAACTTCCTTCAGTGTGAGATTCATGGAAGATGAGTAGGGTAGAAGTTGTAGCCCATACCCTAAGCTATCGAATGGGGCATATATTCCAATACAAATTCCTTTAGGATACAGAGATAAATTGAAAATAAGGTCAAAAATTTTGTAAAATGAAGAGAAATATTGAAATCGATTTTCCTCGATAGGCAAATTAGATGGTGAAAAACTCAAATCAAATCTTAAGCAGATTATCTCATGAAGAACATTTCTTCTCCTATAGTCAAATCAGTAGCTAATTGCATTAGAGAGATAAATCAAAATTAAATCTGAAATGTAAAATAATATGAAAACTTAAATGTAACAAACATCACCCATATAAATTCTTGAGGCAACGAATTTAAGATTTTTATGAAGAGCATATTATGATCTATCATTTATCATCTAAAAGTTTTCAATATAAATTCACTGGGCAAAGAAAACCCCGAAACCCCTCTGGATAATTTTCGGAAAATCAAATTTTTGAAATTGGGTTTTCAAAAATCCGAAAATTATCCAGAAGGGTTTCGGGTTTTCTCTGCCCAGTGAATTTATATTGAAAAACTTATAGATGATAAATGATAGATCATAATATGCTCTTCATAAAAATCCTAAATTCATTGCCTCAAGAATTAATACGAGTGATGTTTGTTACATTTAAGTTTTCACACTTTATTATACATTTCAGATTTATTTCGATTTATCTCTCTAATGCAATTAGCTACTGATTTGACTATAGGAGAAGAAATGTTCTTCATGAGATAATCTGCTAAAGATTTGATTTGAGTTTTTCACCATCTAATTTGCCAAGCGAGGAAAATCGATTTCAATATTTCTCTTCATTTTACAAAATTCTTGACCTTATTTTCAATTAATCTCTGTATCCTAAAGGAATTTGTATTGGAATATATGCCCTATTCGATAGCTTAGGGTATGGGCTACAACTTCTACCCTACTCATCTTCCATGAATCTCACACTGAAGGAAGTTATTGAGGGAAAAGTAAAATTTCGATGCTCTGACTTTTGACTTCAATAACTCTCTAACCTAATATCTATAAATTTTCATATAAATATTCTACTTAGCTTATAGAATTGTCTATCAAAACATAATTCTAAATTTTTCAATATCTCTTCACCCAAGAGAAAAAACCTCGAAATCCTCTTTTTCGAACCCCCTCATAATCAAAAAGTTGTACTGTGATGGAAAAAGGAGTATATCTTCGTTCAAAGTGATAGATAAGTGATGAGATCTGAGTTCTAACTTTGGAATGGTGTCCGGAATTTGTGTCCGGAATTTGTGTCCATTTGGAAATGTGTCCATTTGACTAGAGGTGATGTTTGTTACAATGTAACAAACATCAAAATTTGGTCGAGTACCTGCAAAGAAATGAAATTATCTCGAGCAGCGATTTTTTTCATGACTTGACTCTAGAAGAAATAATGTAGATCAAAACATAAGCTAAATGTTCCATCCTACTCATAATTCATGAAAAAAATAACTCAGAGAGATATTTCAATTTTAGTGAAAGTAAAAAAAATTCATATGATTTCGTGTATTTTAACGATAAAAATGCGTATGAATTTCATGATGAAAGACTCAAAGAAGATAAAATGTAGACCTTGATTAAATGCACAAAAAACTTATTTAGACCAAGTCCTCAAGTAATTTGGTTGAAGAGATAAGAAGGAAGAAGTTTGGGGCAGAGAAATATTTAAAATCGATTTAACTCGATGGGGTAAAATTTTTTGTGAATACTACAAGAAAGAAAGTTAGTCGTTAAATTTTTCTCTACATCTTATACTTATAAATTTTTTCATAGCTATTTTGTATAAAGAGATATTAATTTATCAGGAGTTAAAAATTTTAAAAGTTAAATTTAAAAGGTCTACAGTTAAGATATGATAAATCTAATATGATCTATCGATGAGTCAAATTATTGGCTGTTAAAATATATCAAATTCAAATCAATATCAGTTAAAACGATACTATAAAAATCAAAAAATACAATAAACTCATTTTTAATTAATTATTTATTTTTATTTTAGTAATTTCCCATTTTAAATCTATTTTGATAATAGTAACGCCACTTAGAAAGTCCGCTTAAATTTAAAATTCTATGAGCCGATAGTTTAAATTGGTCTACTTTTACTAAAAATTTTGAATTAAAATTGATTCAATTGAAATTCCCATTTTCAAGTTTATTCTTAAAATATAATATTAAGTTAATAATTCTATCAATATCATTCATAAAAGATTAACTTATCTCTTACTACTTTATTTCATAATTATATTTTTAGTCTCCAAGTTTATGGATAAAGATTAAATGAGTTAAAAATTAAAAATTATTTAAAATTCATAAAACATTTTATTTTTATTTTATCATGATAATTAATAATTTTCTTTTAGCCATAATATTAAGGAGTGTCTCAAAACGTTTTTCTTTATTGAATAAATGATTTTTATTACCAAATATGATCAGAGATCAATAATATTTTGCAATAATAAAATATGGGTTGTGAGAAAGGCTCCGTTTGGTTATTTTTATTTATTTTAATTTTCCGAACTTGAAAATTTCGATAAAAACTGTTGGGGTCATAAAAGATATACATGTGAGTATAAGTCAACATGTTTAAGAAATACATTTTCAAGATTAAACTTTTTCTTTGAAGCTTTAAAGTACTACAATAATCTTTTAAATATAAGAAAAACACATATAATTGTGGAGAAAAAATTAAATTAAATTGTATTTGTGTGGATTATGTAAAAACTTACTTTGTTTAGAATATTTTAATGATACTAAAGAGCCAATTATTTATATTTTTATGGACCTTAATAATCTTTTATGTTAGAATAAAAATGTTGACTATAAAGTATTAAGAATTTATTTGAAAAGATCAGCAATTTCTACATTCTTAACATATTATTTTGAAAATGGATATTACTTGGATTAATAAATTGAAATAATTGCCATTTAATATATAATCGGAGAATAATTATATTTATAACCTTGAAATATTTGAAAATGAAATGATTTAGTTGCTAATTGTCTTAATATTTAATATAATGTTCATTATTTTTATTCCTATTTTTTAATATATTATTGAAATTGACTACTATTTAAGGGTAGAATTTTAATATATAATATTATAGTGAAATCAATTCGAAATTGTGTAATTAATTAAAATTAAATTGAGTTAATGGTTATTATTGGTTGATAAAATATTCGACATTGAGCTAGATATAAAGGAAATTAAGAAATAGACTATTTTTACTATATTTGATACTTTTTTATCCCATTCAAGGAATATGTTAATATGACTTTATTAAGAAGGTATAATTTATATGCATTAAATTAAGTTATTTACTCTCATCACAATAAGTAAATAACAGTATTTCTTAAAATATAATTCATCAAATTTTCATCGCCAACATCGAATCACAATTTAAAAAGTTCTTATGCACATTTATAATTGTGGTTAGTTATATTTATATTTACTATTAATTTAATTTAAATTAATATCACAATTTTTCAAATGCATCATAAATAATGAATACTTAATCATATTTTTATTAGTTAATTTAGCTCTCAAATAATATTACCCTATTATTGGTCCGATGAGATTGTATCACAATTGAAAAAGAAGTTTAAAATCTACCTTTAAAATATTTTAAAAAAATAAATATTCTTGCATTCTTAGTGCTCTTGATATTCAATGTACTCGACTCTGCATTCATATAATATTTAATTATTAAGGTCAAACTATTTTTATCTCGAATATTTTAAAGGCGTATTATAAATAATTTAGATAAAACTCGAATAAATTACAAAAATTATAGAACTAAATTTATGTCTTATTTTCAAATTAAGTTATAATATGACTTTTAAGTTGAGTAATATATTATTATGTGATTTTACAAAGAAAGAGATATTGCTATTCTTAGATTTAATTTGAAAAAAATGTAATTATTACAATTTTATCTTGAATATGTTATAATTTATTTATAATTGATATATAAATTACAATCTTTTAATTCAATTTGTATTTTAATTTACAATTTTCTTGTCCAAAATTATTTAAAATAAATTCAATAAGTCAACAGACGAAAATCAAATTGTTACAGATAATAGAATTGGCTGGCTAGTAACAATTGAATTATAAATATTAATTAATTAATTCATTTTAATAACATGTTAAACTTTTATCTTATGCTTATACAACACATATTACTTGATTAACTGGATAATGGATCTAATGGACAATTAATATTTTTATTTTAAGAATAATAATTAAAACGTAGAAGGTTCTATAGTTAAAATAATCTAATCTTTATAAAGGTTATTTTTAAAGCTTTCTAATTATTATTAAGGATAAAACTGATAAATATTCTGTTACTTAATTAACAAAAATGTAGATCTTTCTTATTCTAAAATAGTCATATGTTTCATTTGAAATATATAGTATGCGAAATGTAAATACTTACAATTATCCTTCATTATTATTTACTTTCCTGTCAATCCTCTTCCTCATAAGTTTTGCTTCTGGTCTCCAACTTCAATCTTATTTGTTGTTTCCACTGCTGTGATGCTGGTCGCCGATTTTGAAGTTGTATCCTGGATGCGTCTTGGTTTGATTGTTCCACTTCCAATTCTCTCATCGGTGTTCTTTTTCTGAGAGAAAAGGTAATCCTCGACTTCTGCTGAGTTCTCTTCTATTTCGCTAAAGCTACCTTCGTTCTCCACCTTGTAGAGTACCATTTGAGATAAGCCTAAGTTATTTAGGACTAGCTCATTCCATGCGTCCACTTACGTAATGAAGTAAGTTTACTGCGATATGTTCTCTTCTTCTTGCCACAGTGTTTCATTTCTCTTGTTTGTGATCTACTCCAAGTCTTTTTCCTGAATAGAAACTCCTGAAAACCCAATCTCCATTCTCATTAGCCGACCTCCAGATTGAATAATAGATAGTATCTCTACTTCTTTATGAAGTCTTATGAAAATATTTGGAATATTGGCTCTCCTTTAAGTTCCAACACGAGGTAATTTATTATCAGAATTGATATAAGTCCGGAGTCTTCCGGGTCTTTCACTTAATTGTCTCAGGTTTGCATTGTATCTTCCCTACACAGAGCTTTTTCCTCATGATTGCAATAATCATTTGGTTTATTTAGTTCAAGTGTTTCTGGATTATTGCAAGACTCCCTATTTCCTTTCTTGTATCGTATACCTCTACTTGTCCTGAGTTGTCAATTTTTAGTACCACCCAGTTCCTGCAGTTCTTCAAGATGCTCTGACAACCAACTGGGATTATCACACTCTTAAAATCTTAGGATTCTCTCCAGAATCTACTGTTTTCTATTTTCCAGTTCGTTGCCCCAATAAGTTTCTCAATCTGTGTTACTCCCTTGTCATTCATGACTATTGGGGATAGAATCATCCTTGATATCTTCTAGTCACAAAACTGAGCTTCTTCTATTTATCTCAGACACACTTCCATAGTTTCCTCTTAAATGTGTCTTCCGTGCTTCATATCTTTATGTTGCCACTTCTCAATGATTTCTCTCCAATGATTCTGTTGTTCTTCTGACAACAGGTCTTATTCTCTCATCCCTTTTCTTCTCGGTTCTTCTCTGTCCTGGATTCTTCTGACCAGAGCTTTCTCTGTTTTGTCTAGTGATCGGGCAGAATACTATTACGACCATTCAAAACCCCAAATCCCCTTAGTGAGGTTTATAAGTGCTTTAATTTGTAGGGTATAGTTGGGGTCTTATTGGGGTTAGTAGAGAAATTATGCCAATTTGCAAAATGAGAAATAGAAATTAGCGAAATTTAGGGTCTATTTATGATGAGTAATATTTAGATAGTCTGCTTAAGCTTAGGTATGGTACGAGTATTAATATATACTTAGTCAAACCAGTAATGAATTATGCAAAAGCAAAGCTCCTTTGCAAGAGTGCCTCAACAGTTAGGTATCATTGCTTGTTGTTGGCTGTTTAGCATTATATTTCAGGCACTTGAAAGCATCCTGCAAGAAAATAAAAGTTCTCTCAGGCACATATTGACTTCCTCTGCGACTCGAAGACTTTGAAGTATTGGGCCCACTTTCCATTAGATTAGTGAGCTGTGATATTTCATCGTTAGTTTCCTGACATGCGTATCTCTCCTTTGACTATCGCCAATATTTATAGAAGGAATGGTATTATTTTCAAGGCTGTCGACAGAGTGAAGAGAGTGATTGATTTTACAGTGCCATTTTATAGTAATAATTTGAACTATATATATGATTAAATGCATAGGGCTATTGAAAATAAAATCAAGTTCATAGACGCTGTTATAGCTGTATTCACCTTGAACACCTTTTTTTTATAAAGTCTTGGTACAAGAAATATGATAATATATAAGTGTATGACTAAACATAAAGGTAGTCACTCATGCAATTTTAGCTGGTATAAGTGAAGATCCAGGCTTGGAGAGTTATTTCATTCACCTTAACTCTATTAAGCGAGAGTAGTATATAGAGTTCCTAAATAAGCTCAGAGAGAAGTATAGTAACCAAGAGATCATCCTGTTTGTTGATAACATTTCAGTTCATAAGACTAAGGAGATGAAAGCTTATGAAGAGTTAAACATTACTCTTGTTTTTTAACGTTCATTATAGCCTACAGTTTAATGGAATTGAATTCTACTGGAGCTAAATCAAGACTCACTACAAGAAACTCCTGCTGTGTCACCTTATGCATGACTTGCCTATCAATACAGTAGACTTGATTCAGAGTAGCTGCAAGAGAGTAAGCATAGATAAGACAACAGTTTGTGCGAGAGAAGGAAGAATGAATGTTTATAAATAAGTTTTAGATTTAAATGAATGAATAAGTTCACATATTAAATTAACCCAGAAAGGGATTAGGCTTCTCCTTCTTCTCCTCTTCTTATGGCTTGCTTGGGCCCATATTTCTTCTCTTAGTGCCAGCTCCTGCATCTATGTTCATTTCATCTGGCTTTTAAAAATCTTTATAAAGTCTCTTGCTCACTTCATGAATAGTCTATGACTTTCTCTCTTTGTGAACCTTTGCATGTTCTTTCATTAGGAATATATCAGTTACAGGTTTCCCTACAAAATTATGAATTAAAGCTTACTTGAGAGGAATGCTTGCTTCTTAATCTTTGTGAGCCAGGTCTTGCTAATTAGTATGCCTTGCTTTTTTTTATCTTCAGTAGAAATTGAGCAGCGCTTCTTGTGACTTCTTCAATCTTAAAGTGCCAAGAACACCAAAGAAGAAGCTCCTTTCTGGAAGTTTGTTAGAGAGTTGCTTCTTGGTAGGAAGATAAACTACAAACTCTTCATTTTTCATCGCATCATCTTAGGAATTAGTGATTGAAATCTCTGGGTAGTTTGGTATTTCTATCAACTTAATATCATTGTTTTTGAAGGCTTTCTTCTCATCATAGACTATCGCTTTTAAGAATGAGATTTTGGTACCTTCCATCGTTGGAAGGAATAAACCCACTATAGTATATTATTAAGTTTATATTACACGCTTACCATGTTGAGTGAGGTATCGATAGAGATCTTCCTTGCTTCTAAATCTTGAGTTCATTTCTTAAGCTTCAACCCTCTTCATTGCAGTACTAATAGATTCCATCCTTGTCCCTTCTCTTCTTATTGAATTTAAAGTTTTAATATAAAGAGTTCTGGATCCTACTGCTTAAAATCTTGGTATTAAATATGGGCATCTTATAGGAGTTCAACCTGGTAAGGATACGTGGAGAAAGCTGGCAGAAGCTGTAAAAAACTCCAGAGATGGAGTTCCATTCCATTAAATTAATACTAAATTTGTTTAAATTTAATTAGTTCTGGTACTAATTCCGTTAAATTTTAATTTGTACCAATTTAATAGTACCAAAACTTAATTAGTACCTAGTTTTTAACTAATGAGGTTTTAATGGAAAAGTTCCAAATTGGTTCAAAACCTAATTGGTGCCAGTACCAACCTGAATTTTATCTAAGTTGGTACCAAAATTAAGAATATTAGTTAGAAACTAAGCATAAATATGATCTCTAATACTTCAAAATCAATCATTATTGTTTCATTGACAATTTCTGTATAGAGTAACTATAACTAGAGAGGTTATTAGAGCTTTATAATAAAAATTTAAATTTGAATTTAAACATGGCGGCTAGCTTAAATCGAAAAGCAATTTCTCTTAGAAGTGGATAATCATAGCTAAACTTTGGCTCTACTAAAAGGCCAGAAGTAATTTATGTTGAGAGGGAGGTAGAGCTAAGAGCTCTTGAGTTTGAATCAGAGATCTTCAAATAGAAGTATAGAACTTAAAGGAGAGAGCAGAGATAGGACTTTAAACATAAATTGAATATGTTGAGGACCTAAAAGAACAACTCCCTTTTTAAAAGATAAAAAAAACTTTGAATGCAATTATTGTTAAAACTTCTTCTCAACCGAACAAAGCTTAAAGAGACACCTTAAAGAGGTACACTCTGGCAAAGCCAAGATTTATTTCAAGCATTATAAGATGGATGGCAGGTATTAGTGCACGACTTGCATGAAGTCTTCACTCACTCAGCTAACGTTAAAAGAAACATGCAAAAGCATCATTTAAGCGAGTTTTTATTATAAAATTAAGAGACTTAAAACTTATACATGCCAAGAGAATGTCTAAAACTCTTGAATCTTTAAGAGAGTAGTAAGAATAGGTCAAGAGGCAGAAACGATATGAGTCAATGAATCAACCTGTAGGCAATAAATTTTTAACATGCTTCTAAGAGAGAGCTATGTATATTCCTGCATTAAATACTGTTGATCTGAGCAGTTGTATAGAAAACTATTTTAATGTAAACGTGCCTAGTAAGGCAAAACTTATAGTAGTCGATGAGTTTGCATAAAAGTTATAACCTTTCAGCTATCTCATTAAAAATGAACAGTATTATAATGAGATTGCTAATGAATATATCGTTCTTAGAGAAGCTTATAAAAGAGATTGCAAGAACTTCCATAAGCAAGAAAGTGTTATTTTAGGCTTTGTGTTCATCGCACTAAGGCTAAAGAAATATGAAATGATTCTAAGAGACTATCTTTCTCTAAACAGATATCCGGATGACTAGAATGTTATACTTTCAGATATGATTAAAGATGTCTAGGAGTTGCATGAACTTGGATATTTTCATAGAGATTAAAAGGCTGAAAATGTGATGCTCAACTTCTTTCCTTGAAAATGTAGTTATCAATTTCAATAGAGCCCTAATATAAGAGATTGTAACATTAGTAAAGGTTCTTGGGACACCAGGCTCCTTCCCAATCAGAGATAAGTGGACAAATGGTTCAGTTTAGTGGGATGTATGGGCAGTTGCTGCTATCATATTAGAAAGTGACATGGAAAACATGTCTTATTTTGGTACTAAGCATGAAAAACAATCAAATAGCTTAACTTAGAAGCATGTAAAGTAAGAAGATTTCTGCGAAGAAATAAAAAGTATAGTAGAGATGAAAATCGTGAGAGCTCCTTCCTTCCTAAATAATCTTTAAATGACATACTTGGGCCACTATATAGAACAAGATTCAAGAGAAATAGAAAAGACAAGCAGATTCAATTTGTTTGAATTAGATCAACTAATAATCATTAAAAATACAAATAATTCACATGAAACCTGCGTTTTCTCTACTAACCCCAACTATACCCTACAAATCAAAGCATTTAAAAACCACACTAATGGGTTTTGGGGTTTTGATTATATTATCTCAAATTGTAAGATTGTTTGATTTAGTGATATTTTGGTAAAAGTGCGTTTGTCTCTTTTTGTCTTCCTAGGTTCTTTTGACGAACGATTTGGAATCTAAGCAAATTTTGAGTCCTTAGTATTTAATTTATTCCACCTTCAAATTCCTTCTACTTAACTAACCTCTTTAAAGTTTTTAGCATCACTCATGAATTAGGTCTTCTTCACGTTGATTTTCAAGTTGTGGGATTTTTTCTATTTCTCTACAACTATCTATTACTCTTTATAATTATTGTTGGTTTCTTACATTTATGACGAGGTCATCAGCAAATGTCAATAACTTTCCTTATTTGATTAAAGACAACAACTCCTTTTATGAGTAAATTGAGTCTTGCAGATATATTTTGAAAAGAATCGAAGAAAGTCTACTGCCTTGTGCCACTCCTTCTTTGCTTAAATTTCTTCTCCTTCATACGTGATTTTGTTATTTTGTTATTTTTGTATAGTTCTTCAATTAATTCCACTATATAACTACCCTTTTCTGTCTGGATTCTAGTATGTCGAATGCTCATTAGCTTGTCTTTTCTAGACTGATTCGTTAGCTTTTTACAAATCTATGAAGACTTAAGCCTCTTTAACTCCTTTCTTTCTTCTAGATTCCTTCATATGCTCTAGTAGTCTGATTAGGTTAATATGTGTGTCCTTATTTTTTTTAAACCCGTTTTTATAGTTCCCTGTCTATAGTAGTTGACTTTTCTCAATATTAATCCTATTTATAATCACCTTCTCTATGTTCTTACTCATATGGGAGTTCACTACTATTGGCCTCGTATTTCCTATCTCTGGGTATTGTTCCCCTGAATTTTTGCTTAATAATATCAGTCTTCTTCTTTTATGTATTGAGGAAACTTCTCTTCATTCATCCAGTTGGATATTTTCTAACTCACTATAAAGGGCTTCCTATTTAGCCGGTATTTTTCCATCAAATCCATCTTGCCCTATTGCTTTGCTGGGTTACAGTCTAAATGCCTTTCACGAATTCATTTCTTCCCCAAATTCTCCTTTGTTTTCTTCGTTTGTCATAATTTTATCTTTGTGAACTTTTGTGTTTAAATTTTGACTTCTGTCATCTTTATATAGTTCACTGTAGAATTCACATATTAGTTATCTGGTTTATTCTCCTGGTTGTGTTCTTTCTCCATTTATAGTTAAACCTTTTATTGGTTCTTCTTATTTCTTATTTTTGTAAGCCTCTTTGCCAAGTAGAAGAATCCTCTTAAGTCATTTCTCTCTAAAAAATGATCCATGTCTCTGATGACTTCGTTTCACTACTCTTTTGCATCCATGTAGGCACTACTCTTATCGCTCCCTCTTCATTTTATTGCCCATTATGGAGATTTTTAATACCAATTTTTAACTTTAACTTGTTTTTCTAATTTATCCTCAAAACATCTTCTAATTGTTAATTCTAGATCTTTTAATGATAGTTTCTTTCCTTTTTCGATAAATGTTTTCCAGCATTATTTCCTAACCTCAGTTATTCTCACAGTATTCTCTCTGTCTTTTTGTCTTAAATCGTCATCCTGGTATTTAATCTTTAGTCTCACCAGGACCAATTTGTGATCTGTCGGTCTTAGTTGCTTTAATTCCCATTTTATTGTCTCTACGTTTGAGAATATTTAATCCAGTTAGTTCCCTTTGGATTGTGTTCCCACACCCTCTGGTATAGATTCTTTTAGTCCTTCCTACTTAAGTCTCTTGCCTATTTCCTTTAAGTGGAAGTTGATATCACCCATGACAATAATCTTCTGTTATTTGCACTTTTATTTAATGGATCTTATCATAAATATAACTCTTTTTTGGAGTTCTTTCACCTCCTCATTACTGTTAGGTGGGATGAATATATTGATAATATGAAGTGGGAATCCCCCAAGTTAGAATGTTCCAAGCTAGGAATTGCCTTAGAGTCTTGACGGTTTTCATTTCGTACTTTCCGCTGTTTAGGGTTAAAACTCCTCCATTCCTTGCCAAATTGGTTTGAGTAATGTCTCTGCTATTTATGCCTATTATTCTCTATAGTCTTGTTTCAACAAGTCCGATGAAGTCTGGTTGTCTAAGTTATAATTCTCTCATCATTTAATCTTGTTTTAATTTCGAGCTTAGTCCCCAAACGTTTTGTAGACAGATATTTAGCTATATTTGTTAAGCAGCAATTTGTCTCTTGCTATTAATTTTTTTGGTCCTCCTCTTGCTTCTCTAATTTTCAGCAAATTGTTCGTTTCTTCTACCCATCCCTCAATCTCTCTTTGTGGTTGGAAAAAGGGAAGTTGACGGTTGTTGTCTGATGTGACAGTGAATTTGTATAAGTTTTTATAATTATTATTTTTTTAGACGATTTTGTTTAATTGGAGTTGATTTACCAATTATTTCTTTGAATATTCTAAGTAGTCTTGTATGGATTTCTGAGTCTTTGGCTTAGTCGTTCTCGTCCATGTATACTTTTAGCCTCCTCATTTCAGCTAGTTGGTTATTGCTTGCTCGCATCCTGTTCCCGCTGTTTAATAGCGCCTCCCTTTTTAATGAATTTAATTTTGAATTTTAATTAAAATCAATATATCGTAATCAAATAATTATAATTATAAAAGACAAAGGGTATATTAATAAAGAAATGAGACTTAATCTAATCTTCATACTTATCATTTACCCAATTGTGATTTTGAATAACTTCTCAGAAATAAATGAAGGACTCATTCCTTTTTAAATTTTAATGCTAGTCTTTGGGTTTTACAAGCTTAACTCGCATCTTTAAATTTTTGAACAATTTAGCTTTATGATTTCAATGTTCTATGAAGCTTTTATTGATCTGAAATTCTTTGTTGCTTTCTTTGTACTTATCATTAAATAATATATTTTAGAAAAATATATAGAAATCATTGTTGAATTTGGTCTTCTATTTTTATTGGCATTCAAAGGATCGAGCAAAGAGTAGTATGAAGGTTTATCCATTTTTGGAGGGTATATGATGATGGCATTCAGACTTTCTACTGGAGATTTTGAGTTGGATGCTTATAAAGATCAAAATTAGTTCTTCATATTAGTTGCTTGGGGCATTTGGATTGTGAGTGTCTTAGCACTAAACATGATCTTCCTCAATTTTATTATCGCTGTTATTTCAAGCACATTTGATAAAGTCATGCAGAATTAATTGTCTCAACAATTAAATTATATAGCTTTTTAATTAATATTAAATTTTAATACAGGAAAAAGGTTGAATTTATTACTCAAGCAAATGATTATGGTTGTTTTATCATAAGAAAGCCAATTTAAGTTTCGGATTAACAATATTGTTGAAATTAATTTTTTATTGAAAATATTAGATCAATAATATAATTATAGTCTTTGAGAATTTTCATTAAAAAAGCTATCATTCAAATTGTGAGTAATAGTCATTTGAACAATGATTAGAAAATTATTTAATTTAAAAATGAAGTTATTAATTATATTTTTTTACAACTATAAATTATGATATTAGAAAATTAATTGTAGAATTCTGAAAACAAATTTATGATCTAAATGAATGAGTATTATTTAAAATGATAATTATTAATGAAAATAATTTCCTAATTATTTTTTAATTAACTATAATATTGATTTATATTAAATATAATCTTGGAATGGTTTTGTGAAAGACATTAAAAAAGAAGTTCAAATTAGTTCTCAAAAGACTTAGAAAAGAATCGATTTTAGGTTGAAAGAATGTCATGAAATAATGAGCACATCTTACAATGACATTCAGAGTTCTTATTAATGTGAGAAAGAAAATATTCTAAATGAAATTGATGAAATTCAAAAACTTATATAATAGTTATGAGATAACAATAATTTTTAAAGTTTAGTTAATATTTTTGTCACTTCATAAACTGAGGCTGATTTTTTGATTTACTAAATTTATTTATTTAAAATTTCAAAATGCTTTTTATACAATTATAAAGTTGAAATCAAACTTATATAATATTATTAATCGAATAATTATGAATATAATACATCAGCTTAAACTATACTTATTTATATTAGTAGATTATTATTTTTGCTTTTAAAATTGTTAATAACAAAAACAACATAAAAAAACAATAAAAAATTAGATTTATTCTATCCCCTTATCAAATGAGTTTATTGAATTTATTCTTAAGAAAGATTAATGATATAAGCATTTAAGAGTAAGTTATTTAAATCTTTCAATATAATATACACAAATTTTAAATAAATTATTAAAATTCTATGATCATCTTATTAAAAACAAAAAGTTTTTATTTTTTATTATGATTGATAATTATAAGAATTATAAATAGAATAAACTTTAATAATCAGTGTACTCATCCATTTATGATTTAAAAAAAATATTTATTAAACAGAGTACAGAGTAATATAAGTTTTTATATTAAAGTGATATTCATATTTTAAATTATAAATATTTTATTAATTTATATAAATCATATGTAGATAAGTTTATCATATAATATGTGATTGAGTAAAATTGAATATAAAATATGAGCTATTTATAATTATTAGTATGTTGAGTAGTAGGTTAATATTTAAGTTTCTCAATCTGTGATTTATTTTATACAAACTGAATAGTATAGTAGTTTCTTTAAACTTTAGATTAAGTTATGATTATTTGAGAATAAAATTTATCAGTAATTGAATAATATTCAATATAAAATAAATATCTTACTAAACAAGAGATCTTTCAAACTATGGTAGATTTTGACAATTTACATCTCTTATAAAAATTTAAGAGACACCATGAATATAACAAGAGTGAGGAAATCTTTTAAGAATTGCGTGGAGATTTCTACTATTCTAAGAATTAATTTAAGCAAGATGGTGAAAAAAACAAAGGTTTGTACTGTGTGGATGAGAAATAAACTGTGATGATTCTAGTCAATGATCAAAGATAGATTGAAAGGAGATTGATTCCTAACTTCGAACTGTTAAATAGAGTTAATGCTCCTTCTGAGTTTAACTTAGACTAAATCTGGATGTCTCATGATGCTAAGAAACTAATACTTAAACTTTAGGAGCAAAACTGCCTTAAAATTAATGTCTATCACATCAAAGATATTTTTGAGGCTTTTAGTGGTTATACCTCAACCTAAGGCTCTTGTACTAATCCAAATCCAATTGCTTCTTTTGTAGTTGGCTTAAATTCACAAATATCTGAAGTAAAGTTGACTCACAATATGCAAAAAATTATAATTTTGGGTGATTTATACTCAATTGGGGCAAGCGATTTTTTGGAGAGAAGTGATTCTTTAAAAGGTGTATTTATTATTGATGTTTCTTCTTAACAATAAGATCTGATCAATAAAGATACAACTTTGATAACTTTCCTTACATCTACTTAGGAAAGTATTTAATAGTAAATAACCTCGAAAGAAATGGAAGATTAATCCTAAATTCATTATAATGGTTGTTTTTCCTTCTTTTAGCTTGAATAAGAAGATTCTTTGAAAAGTGAAAATCAAATATCTTTTGGCAGAGATCATATTATAATATCTAAGGGTTAGCTTGATTCCAAAGATCATTTGATTATTAAATTAATTAATTTTTTTATAATAAAAGTTTTAGTTTATTAACATAGATGAATCCTAAAATTATACTATAACTAAACTGATTACTACATCAAGTAAAGAGACCATAGCTAATGATGGTTATATTGTTGAGATAGAGAGAGATGGGTAGTGGATTATTATAAGTTAACTATAATTCATAATTCATAATTAAATTTTTGAAATTATTCTTTTATAATTTTTAATAGCAAACTTAGTGTTTGTCAATACAACAAAGATACTCAAAAATTAGAAAAATTGTACTCACTATCTCCTCTAGTATATGAAATTGAAGAAATTTAAGTTATCAAAGTTGATAATAAATCCTTAACATATCTAGCTTAAATCATAAATAAAAATCAAGTTATTCCAATTGATGCTGTAACTTTTTAAATAAAATATTTTATAAAAAGTATAATTTTGTATCTCCAAGTGTTTACTAACCTCCCTCAAATGAAGACATCAATTCGAGTTAAATCATAGCTAAAGAATCACTCAAACATTAAACAAGCAGATATAAGTCATACATCTTATAATAATCAAGTGATACTAAGATCCACATTTATGAAGATTGAAATGGTTATTTTATTTATTATTGCCCTATAGAACTAGACATAAAATAAATTCTTTGGAATTAATACTTCACCTATAAATTGCTAGTTTGCTGTGGAGATGGCACTTTCTACACTACTTCATTTTATGAAAGGACTTCCATATTCTAAATTTGGGACAAAGAACTTGATTAGGGATATTAGTTTATAGATTTCGAAGAGGATGCTAGATTTGCTTTTGATGATATAGTTGAGCACAAAGTCAAGTATATATACAATACTGATATTGTTACTTTTGCGATGGTAAGAGACATTGCTGTTGAGGGGAATGAAAGCGAAAAAGAGAGATGGCTAGGTTTCTATTAAAACAGCAAGTTTCATAAATCAATGAAATTTGAAAATTATACACTAAAATAGTTCAAATATTCATCTCAAGATAAAAATGGAGCCATCCAATTAATCATATATTTTATAAAATTTAAGTAATGCTTAAACTATTTTCCTTATAAAATTTAAATCATAAATAAATCCAAGCTTATACAATCACAGAAAACGAAATATTGCTTCTAGATTTCAACGAAATGTTTAAGTAATTTTATATTTTCAAATTAATATAAGTTTGAATTAACTAATACAGAATCTACTTTTAAACTTGAAGATGGGTTAACTATTAAAAAAATAACTTTTTTTTAATAAGACAGACAATATAAAGCCATTTTAGATTAGTGACATATAAATATATGTTATTGTTTATTAAATTTATCAATAATTTTTAATTAATCCATTAGAGATTAAAATATGAAATTTGGACTTCTTGATTCATAAGATATGTATATGACTCTAAATCCAAAAAAACTTAAGTAGGTCTCAATTGAGTTTTAATTGATAAAAGGAGACTATTAAGGCATACCTTCTTATAGTTTATGTTGATTATTGGGCCATATATATATAAAATATTAGTAATTTAAGTGAGTATCAAAGCGAGCTTTTTTAATATTTCAAACTATAATAAAGCTTAGACTAGTTTTGGAATTCTCTGTCCTTATATTTATTATCTATAGTTTTATTTTCTCAATTGTTATTCGTTTTTCTTGCTTGACCTTTTTAATAGTTTAATAAGCAATATCTTAGGCCTAAAAATATAATTTGATATATCCAGATAATGTTTAATTTTTAACATACGATAACTCTCAATATTGCAGCTAAAGTAATCGTTTCTTGGCATGTCACTCTTTATTATTATTACTGCTAAATTTCATATATCCCATTAAGTGTCTCAGTCTCTCAATTTTTTTCTCTCTCGAAAATAATCTGGAGCTCTCAGTTTCACATTAATGATAATAGTACCTAAAAATAAAAGATTTACAATGTCATCTAATGCAATTCTTTCTTCATCATTTCTATTTTATATTAAATTAATTTGAAATAAAAATTACAACTTTTAAAATCAATTTATGTTTCTAATTTTTTCTTTAATTGATTATATGAATAAATATTTATTATTTAAAAACACATAATGCATATAATATATAATAATT
>ARYC01006136.1:0-27713 GCA_000711775.1 Oxytricha trifallax
ATGAGGAAACTAAGAAGCTTGTACCTGCTAAAAGAAAAAATAACTCTCTTGAGTCACAAAAAGAACAGTAGGAGAGACTTAAGAGATACAAGCGGCTGGAGTCAATGAACCAACCAGCAAATGGTATGTATATAGTATGCTTATAAGAGAGAGCATTGTATATACCTGCATTAAATGCAGTCGAAATAAGCAGCTGCATTGAAAACTATTTGAATATTTACGTACCTAACAAGGTAAAACTTATAGTTGTTGATGAATTCGCTTACAAGGTATATCCATTCAAGTATCTCATTAAGAACGAGCAATATTAAAATGAGTTTGCAAATGAATACATAGTACTGAGAGAGGCTCAGAAAAAATAATGCAAGAAATTAGCTAAGCTCGACGGAGTTATACTTGGTCATGGTTTTATTGCATTGAGACTAAAGAAGTTTGAAATGACTCTAAGAGAGTATCTCTACCATAATAGATATCCTGATGATTTGAATGAGATACTCACAGAAATGACTAAGGGTGTAAAGAGCTCCATGATCTAGGGTATGTTCATAGAGATTTGAAGCCAGAAAATGTAAAGCTAAATCTCTGCCCTTTAAAAGTAGTAGTCATAGATTCCAACAGAGCAATAAGACAAGAGATAGTGACTTTAGCTAAGGTCTTAGGCACTCCAGGATACTTCCCTATAAGAGAGAAATGGACAAATGGCTCTGTATAATGCGATGTTTGGGCGGTAGCTACAATTATCTTAGAGTGCGATATGGAAAGTATGTCATACTTTGGAACAAAACATGAGAAATAATCAATAAGTTTGGCTGCTAAACATATTAAACAAGATGAAATATGGAATGAAATAAAAAAGATAGTTGAGATGGTCATCATAAAAGCTCCAGCATATCCAAGATAATCATTAGATGATATAATAGAACAACTACAGACTGCTAAATTCAAGAGGTATCACAAAGATAGGCAGATAAAATTTGTTTGAATTAAGTACAGTAATACTCATTAAATATTCATTAAATTCATTTAAAAAAACCTGCGTTTTCTCTACTAACCCCAATAAGACCCCAACTATACCCTACAAATCAAAGCACTTATAAACCTCACTAAGGGGTTTTGGGGTTTTAAATATTTTTAAAAACCAGACAATCTTTTAAAAAGATTGTCCGGCGTACATTCATTCATAAACATTGTCCGTCGACTCTAAAATTTAAGATTTTTTTCCGAATGTAGTATAGTAAAATCAACTTAGATATAGAACAATATTCTATGTGACCCTACTAAATATATAAGGTTCATATTTATGATCAGAGACAATCTAAAAGGCACCCTATATATTCCAAAAAGAAAATAGCAAAATAAATTTGGATTATAACAATCAAAACGACATTTTTAAAAGTATAAATAAACAGTAAATGATATGTAAAACTCAGTTTATCTTAATTAAGAAAAATACATAGAGTAACCAATGATGCAAACTAACTATATGTGTGATTGTATATAAGATATATTAATATATTAGAATTATTTGTGATTTATTATTTAATTAAAATGATATATTAATACTTTAAATATTAAATCATTTGGCGTCAATTAACTTGAAACCTTTTGAATAGACTAAATTGATATTTATTTATAGATTGAACAATTATTGTTTATTGAACTTGTAAAATTGAAATAAAAAAGATTATTTAAATATATACTTTAAATCAATTTATGATGTTTAATTAATAAGGAAGTCGGTAAATAAACACATTTGTCATTAATTTATATCTCTTTAATTTATCCCCATATTTTTTAATCTTTAAATCTTGTGGATTATCTATATGATAAAAGCTTTTGTAATTGATATTATAACAAATTGAAGAAAATTGAGTCATGTATGCATAATCATTAATTACATATGAAAGATTGACAAAAATAAACGGAGCGATTTAATCGTTTAATATTGGGTTGATGAATAACAAAAGATATCAGCAACAAAAATTTTACAGTTTGTATTAACTCATAGATATATTTATATTCATAATGTTGATTGATGATTTTCAGCTATTAAGGAAGACTTATATTATTATAGTTATTGTTACTCACAATTAAGCTTCTTCTAAAAGGTATCACTACTAATTTACTGTGATAATCTTGAGTGAAATCGTTTGTTTTTTGGCACAGTAACTAATATCATTCACTGAGATTCGCTACCCTGTCTAGTCATTTGAGGATAGCACCAACCTATAGCTACATTCCCCATTCACTTTAAATCTACGAAATTTAAGGGACATCATTCTTAATGAACTTGTGAATCATTTGAGTTTACCAACCAATAAGTTACAATTTTACTTCTGTTTTTACAATTTAATTTGTATTTGTAACATAATTTATTACTTTCAAAGCAACTGTTGTCATAACTATATGTATTCAATGATCATTGAAGAAAGTAGGTAGGTATCCAAGTTAACTACGAGGAAGTAGTTTAGATGAACCCATTTTATACTCTTAATTATAATTAAGCAAAATAATTCAATATAAAATACATTTGAGCATAAATTAAACATAAAATGCTGTTAAATTTATGAATTAAATAGGTTATTCTGTTTAATATTAATATATTCTGTTTACTTTTATATATCCACTAATCCAATCAGGTTTAAAAAATATTAATTTTTAAAATATACCTTAAATAAAAATTGTCATTTTTCAATATTTTATTAATTATTCCTCATAGTTTGTTCTTCTTATTTACAAATATGGTTTAATTTAGAAATTAAAATACTTATAAAAGATTAATTTGTTTACAAATAAGGAAGTTGTTAAATTTAAATTCAAAATATCTGAGTCATAAATATAATAAGTATAATTTGAATCATTCTAAGGCTTATATTAATTTTATAGCAGTCAATTGTAAAGTGGAATTATCCTCATAAAGTCTCTAATGATAACCAGAAAATTAACAAAAGGGGTCCTATTAAGTAAGCACACTGTCATGAATAGCGACTATAGTATCTCAGCTTACACAACCCTAGTTGAAGAGCCAGCCCAAAGAATTGACTGCCTATCATAGCGTTGCAAGCGGGTCTGCAGAATTCCACAGTGTAAGCTTGGATAAAAACCATCACATAGAAGTACTCTCCTTTGATTGTTACACCATTATATTCATCAACATCGCAAGACTGCCAAAGTATAACATTCGTTTCGTATCTTCCAACAGTCAAATAACCATCTCTAGCAAGACCGACAAAATACTATTGATTCTTTGGACTGTTAAAAGGTTTGCGTTTGGTATTTCAAGTATTCTTTGTATGTTTGTGAGTTAGAAATGCATGGTGTGGCAACTCCCTAAGAGCTGAGAATGTTTGTATAAACTCAAGGACTGAGTGCTGAGAAGTGATAGAAAGCCTTTTACATCTGCTGCTTTCTTGTAGGTGCACATGATAATGGTTACTTGCAATCAGATACTTACTCCTACAATGGTATATTGAAGGTTATGGCAATCCAGCACACGGATTGTTCAGAGATATTTCAATGCAAAGAAGCAAGAGCTACACTGTATAATAGAGTGTGGCGCAGTAATCGTTAATTTGACATCTCTAATAATCCTAAAACTTACAATCGAACATGAGACATTATTGGAATCTGCCAAAGACATGCCACCGCACTTATAGGGAAATCGCTCCAACCAATAGAGAAAGCAACAGCAAGCTAGAGAGTTTCGAATGAAATACATTAGCTTAAATAATCATCATCACAAATACATCCAGGAAATGTGAGGATGGTGCTCAATCAATGGCATATTGTGGTCGTAAGAACACTTGATCATCGTTTAACTCGGCTCCTGGGATAGTTGTCTGAGTCAAAGATTATATTACCCTGATTTTTATGACGGAGGATCGCGCATTACACCTGGCCAACACCCATTCGAACATCCGTTCCTTACTTCAATTGTAATACTAATTTGAAAAATGTCTAAATTTGCCAAGTTTATTAGTCTGAACTAAATAAAATGTTGGCCTGACTTGGCTTTCAGAGCTCTGAAGATTAAGAGCAGGATCATGATGACGATGAGGAAGGCAATGACAGTTCACTCTAAGGCAGCAGTTAAGAAAACCAGGATAACGTCAATGATGCCTACCAGGAAGAAAGAGATGCAAATGCAAGTTCGACACTATTAACTTAAAAATTTATCTTAGGAGGAGACAGAGAACTTCGTCATCGAATTATTTGGCATTTAGAATAATAAAAAAGCCTATAAAATCATGGAAAAATACATAGAAATTGTGTTTGGAGATGAAATGCATAAGAAAATACTCAGAAATGAATCTATCTATCCCCTCATTAAACTTAAACTAGAAAATAAAAATAATGACATGCGTTTAATCTTTGAAGATATGGAAGACTACACTAATAAAAATTTACAATTTATATATTCAGCACTCTAAACAAATAGTTGTAGTTATTGCACTCAATTGTTATATTTTCAAGCAATGATTTTACAGATTGGTTTTTGTATTTAAATTTTTATTCTTACAATTTTTCAAATACTTTTATTTGATTATAATATATTTCATGCTAGAAAACGCTCAGATATTAAATGAAATATTATAATCATATTTGAATTTCAATAAAATATAGGCATGTTCCCAAGTTTTGAATAAGTATTAATAAAATATATATATATATATTACCAACCTATTTGATGATATTTTTTATGGACTATATGGACTATTAATCAAATTATTCAATTTTAAATATTAGCATTATTGTGAATAACTGATTATTGAGCAATAGTAAACTATGGTGGAGATTAATTACTAGTTTTATGGTGTTAATCTAACTTTCCATCAATCTATCATTTTTTCTAATGATTAAAATTTTCTTAAACTTCTCTCATTATGTTGAAAATTAAACATAAAAATAAAATAGTGTGCTATAATACCTTCAGTTTATATGAATTAGCCATTAAATAGAAAAAATCTCCTCAATAAAAAGTTATTATTTTATTTAAAAATAAATTTAAGATAAACTGAATAATTTAAGAGCTTTCTTACCACTACATATTTTTTCTATTTATTAGCATACTTATAAAGCGAATCTGTTGGCTACTATGTATAGCTCACTGAAATGAAAATTGGTGAAAAATGAAATAACTTTATTCAACCTATTATTAGCAGGCACATTTGTCCAAAAGATTAACAGATATATATATATTTCTAAATTTAAAATTAAGAATGATTATATCTTCTATTCAGCATAACGTGCAAATTGCCTTATATATTATCAGTAAATGCTAACAAATTAAGGAACTAGAAGAACTAATATAAGGTTTATTAAGATTAATCCTGTGATTATCTCCACATCTAAAGAATAACAGTATTTGAAAAATATTGCGAAATCTAAAATGACTAAGAAATCAATTAAAAAATTATTTAATTAATTGTCAGTTAATACAATAAGTACTGCTGAAAGTTGCGGAGGGATTGTCCTGTGAGGTGATTATTTAAGGTTTCCTTCATTGATGATTCAATTTGGTGTGTACCTAGCTCTTTAGGCAATTTAGAGTAAGATGAAAATTGTGCTGAGCATTCTAAAGTGAAAAGACAAGATCAGAAGAGAACAGTTACGAACTATTTTCCAGCATCAAATTAAGATACTGAAGTTACCATAGCAAAAGGATATTCTCAACTGATGTAGAATAAGTAATGAGATGATCACTATTCCTCTGATCTACTCTTTTTTCTCTACTTTTATATTCACGATATGCGGCTATTTTAGGCATGCTATCTTGGTCATGTGGGGAATAGATAGTGAAGCAGGTGGTTTTATGGAATATTTAGAATTCATGATTTCCACGTATATATATTATGATGCTTCACAACTTAACTAAATTGATGATTTAAAACTGGAATAAATTGTGATAAATCACAGTCAGTAATATTTAAAACACAAATTTGATAAGTATTTGGTGATATCTAAATATCATTTTGCTTGATAAATATACATGCATGTCTTTAAAATTAAATAAAATTTCAAAATCCACAGTATTAATCTCATTTAAACTTTATTAAAATGAAATATCAACGGGCTTTATCAAATAAGAAGCTTTAATTTGACATGATTTGAAGATCTTAAGGTGAAAATTGTTATCTAAACAAGAAGAAGCTACTGGCAATAACAACTCTATCACCTGATCTGTTGGATTTCTCCTGAGTTCTTTTTCAGTGCTAGTGTCATCACTGAACTTGGATAATACTGCATACATTATTTTACGGAATATATTATAATTGTATTATAATTCTTAATGAAATACAATATAGTAATGAATAATAAAGATTTGCAAAACTAATGAGCAAATGTACAGCTAAGATGCAAGCATCATCAACAGCTGATATTAGTGAGTAAATATATGCTTCAAGAGGCTAGTACTCTTTGAGGTATACCTATATGGATAGAACATGATTCTAGGAAATGACTAGATTGCTTTTGTAAGAAATATAACATTCAACGATAGATGGAAGTGTTTGTGAAAATCAACCTCAATTTGTGAGACTAAGCACTTATATCATCAGGATAGTGATTGAGAGATGTAAACAGATAAAGATGACAAGAAAACTATAAGCTTATAAGTAGACATAAGACATATGTAGATGAAATATTTATAAATTTATTGATAATTAATTAAACATTCATAATAGCTTGTAATTTTATAGCAGCTCTAGATGCTGGTTGAACACTTAAAAACTTCAATTCCTTTACTAAATCACTCAAGATAATTGAATATAATAGAGGTTTTCAATTGATTTCTAGGTTACTTAAGCATGAAATGGAACCAGCACAATATTTTTGGAAGCAGAGTATAAACAATAAACACACCACTCACATTATTATTGCATTGTTTGACTTGCTAAATGATCAAGATGATTAATTGCTGGTGTAAATGGAAACGATTACTGATGAATTATGTGTTGATATAGCAATATGTAGTAATCACACTAAGATAACTAAACAATATTCATTTAAATATACTTATAATTAATTATTATTAGATTGAGTAGTATAGTATATTCATTAAAGAAGATTATTTATTTAATTATCTTGATGCACAGTTGAACTACTTTGAATTAAGGCAGCCTATACTTTGCATTTCACTCCATAGCACCACTAAGCCAGTAGGCATTTAAATAAAGCACATCTTGACAGTCTCGTTTCCAATCTCAGACACAGCAAGTGTAAGATGTTTAGTAGTTCTAAGCATAAATAACCCGAGTCACTTAAAATTAAGATATGATTTAGATTGAATAGACCTACTTGAAATCAACTTCAATGCTGTACTTTTTATAGCATGTGTTGAAACTGCTTGTTGAGTTAAGATTCAAGCTTCTAGCTTTAATGCTGTTCCTCATTCATTTTGTTTTTTGAAAGAAGATAACAATTCACAATTTACTTTAATGATGAATGCTTAGGTAATTGTAACAGCAACGAAATTTTTTATAAATATATAATTATATAAAGCACACATAGTCGATTTAATTGTAGGTTCTTCTATCGATTATATAACTTTTATCTTTAATATTGTTATTCATTGTAATTAATTGATGCAAGCAGAAAGAATTAGGATTCAGGCAACTCCTTTTAGTTTAATTTTGAGGCATACATGCTTTATAATGATAAATGGCATTAAGTAGATTACGAGGTAATATAAAGGAAAACGCAATCAAGTAAAATCAAATTAGAATCTTCAGGTCATAAAGCTGTGGTGTTTTAGTTAACTTAAAATATTTATTTCCATTATATGAAATGAATAGACTACAACATTAAAAGAATAAATTGTGAGTTTATTACAATTTTTAATATAGTAGTTATACAACACTTTATCATTTAAAAACACTGATCATTGGCTGCAACCTCCAACTGAAAGTTAAAAAGATGGAACGAATTAGGCAAAAAATTTATAGTTTGATTCACTAAACCTTTCAAATCATATAAATGGGCTGGTTAAATATTCTAAGGTTAGGAAGCCAATCAGATAGGGTTATCAGTAGCAGTTAACTAAGAAAAGAAACAAAATCATCCAGCAATAAAAATTAAATACTAATTTATCAGAAAGTTTATCTGACAAATCTTTATCAAAATTCAATCGATTTATCAAAATTAAAATGATGAATAATAAAATTATATTGTTTTTAAATTGAAATTGATATTTTATATTATTTTGCTTAAGTATTGCACGAAAAGTATTGTTTTTAACAAGAAAATTTTTTTAAAAGAGACATAATGATACTTTAATGATAAACAATCTGTACACAAAGACCTGAAAAATTGCGTTAATATCAAAATTCTCTTCTAGTATAATGTGGAGGAAAACAGCAGTTCAATTTACTATTAAAATTTTGCTTTAAGGCGAGTTCAACCATAACATTATAAAAGAAGATTACTTGAATCATAAATATTAAAATAAAACTCCTTTTTAATGATTATTTATCGTTTAATGACAATATTATAATGGAGCAGGCATTCTCCTGGAACATCTATAAGTAGAAAGATTATGATTAAATTATTGAAATATCTAAACATTCATAAAATTTGAGAAATGAGTGAATATTTAATTAAAATGAAATTAATTTCAAAGCTATAGAAACTCGAAAGCCCTTTAACTAATAATAACGATAGTAGGAAGATTCTTTTTTATCCACTAATAAATTTATTAATCTCTTAAGTTACTTCGGTGAGCCTTTATCGTTTCTATATTCTCTCCTCATATCAATACATTAAATATTTGTTTTGACTTTTGCTGAAAACTTTGCGCCAATATGAAACTCAAATACTATAACAATCAGTGAGTAAATATCTCAATTTTAATCCCCAGCTTTCCAATATCTTGCCTGATTCATGTCTAAATATAGAATATTCTTGATTTATTGACTTGTGATTTATCTCCAATCTGAGTTGAGTTGACAAAGTTACTAAGTTTAGTTTTGAAATTCTTACTATTTTATTTTATACAAGGATACTTTCTGGATTAATGTGAAGATATACATTGTTATTATGTTTCTCTGAAATTGCTTAAAATAAATGTAACATCTCTGTCCTAGTTTACTTATCTCTTGGCTTGACTAGTATAAGATCTTTTAATGTAACTTTGAGTCCAAAAGTCTCAATTATTATTTTTTCTTCTTGAAGAGTAAATAAGCTTGTGTATTTAATCAACATATTTAAGCTATAAAAATCTGTTGATGTCTAAGAACTTAAAGTTCTAGTATAGAAGCTTTAACAAAGCGGCATTTTTCATTAATTCTTTAAATTCATACTCACATTTATGATAATATACTCCAGAGGTGTTTGAAAGTATTGTCTCAGTTGAACAATTGTTAAGGTAATTAGATCTTTTTGCTTCTTTTATCATTAGATCTAGTTTTGGATAGATCTTTTTAGTTACAATAAACTGATTATTTTGTCGGAATTCAGAGTCATTTTTATTAACTTCAGGATTTTATTATTAAGCTTAAACATTAATATATCCGATAAAATAAAATTCATCTTTTTCTGAATCGTACTTTGCCTTTTCTTTTAAGTTAATCATTTTCTGAAAGTTTATCACATTTTTGCCACTAAGCTGAGCTGTTAATGGCTGCGAGCTTTCTTAAAGTTATTTTATTTGCTAAATCAACTAAAACACATTTATTAAGACAATTATACTTACTATTCTAGGCTAATGAGCATCTTCAAGTTCAATAAGTTTGTGTGAATTAAGATGAAGCTTTAGGTCTTCTGAATTATTGAATTAAAATTTCAAATTTAGGGCTTTGCATATATCACATATATAAGTTCCCTCTGTCTTTAACTGTATAAACTTCCCTTTCTATCTTACATGAATTACTTTACGGCGAGTTAACTCCCTAGGAATATATACTTTATTGCAGATCTCACATTCTATTAACTTATTGGGTTATCGATCTATCTTTTAAAACCTTTGACCTTTTCGAAAACTCCATCCTTACCATAAGTCAATATACTCTCTGGATTATTTTTAATCATTTGGGTCAATGCTGACAGCTGAAAGAGTGCTGCTCTCGTTATTTTCTTGCTCTTCCATAATCCCATCATTAGCTCGTTCATCATCAAATGCTGAAACCCCGCAGTCAAGTGGTTTGTTTTTATTTTATATATTTATTACTGAAATTAATTTATTTTTATTTAATATATCTTAATAATAAACTACTTATTATACTTAACAAGGGGAAAATAAATTAAATATTTAGGTACGAGGGAATATGAATTAGAATTTTATGTATTGTACTTAAAATTAATACTTGAAGTAATTTTACTATAATTGAATTTTAGGTTATATTAAAAAAGTTTAAATTTATATACCTATGTACATAACATTATTAAAAGACTAATAAAATTTGTGATAAGAAGATTGTAATAAATAATCAAAACAATTCATTAATTAATTAAAACTACGACTTAAAATATTTTGGTTTTTGAGCAGTGTATAATCTAAAATACTCTCTGATATTTACAATTTTTATTTAAAAATTATAGAAACTTCAATTTTGAACCTCCTATTACTATACTTTCACTTATCATGTTCTGTTTTGATAGTTTATATTTTTCTATTTTTGCTAAATAAAATTATGATTTCTTAGCTCTTTTATGAAATATTCTAAAATGCAAAGTTTTTCTTCTTATTTTGATAGGAAAAATGCTATAGTATTTCCTTTTAGTTCTTGAAATTTTCTTTAATGACTGTATGAGAAATCTAAAATTGAAAACGCAATGGTATTTAGAGAGGTTTACTATTTACTTGATATATATAAACATAATTGAGACTTTCAAACATTAAAAATTAATTATATGTTCAGATGGTTTTGATTATGATTCAAATAATTATGACAAGGGTTCAAACCCCATAACATTATATCTTTTTTTAAACTAATAAGTAAATTAATTGATTAAAAGATTGGTATATAGTATAAATATTTTGATTAAAAATAAAAATCTTCTTATCACAAATTTTATTAGTCTTTTATTTATGTTCCTTCTTAAAATCATAAACTGTTTACTATTTAATATGACAGATAGTCTTTTGTATTAAATAGTAGACCTTTAAAAATCTTACAAATTCAACTTAGACTTCAGAAAAAAACAGGAGGACATAAACTTATGTTCCCTTAGTATTGGGCGGTTGCGTTATATTTGAAGGCCTCCAATAAAAATTTATGATTAAGCCCTCTAGGCCAATAAATATTTTGTATAAAAGAAATGTAAGCATTACAAATATTGTAGGAATACATTTGATTTGGGAAAATAAATATTAAATTAATTAATTAAATATTAAATTCGTGGCAGTTAACTTTCTGGAAACCTAGACAATATGGTACTTGTTTGATAGAGAATTCAAATCAGCTGGACTTTACTAGTGGCGGTACCCCTCTATCACATTCCTGAAGCGAGATAATTTGACTTTAATCTTGGGTGATTTGTTTAGTTGAATTTAATGCCAAAATTATAGTCAAATTATCTCGCTTCAGGAATGCGATAGAGGGGTACCGCCAATAGTAAAGTCCAGCTGATTTTGAATTCTCTATCGAACAAGTACCATATTGTCTAGGTTTCAAGAAAGTTACCTGCCACGAATTTAATATTTAATTAATTAATTTAATATTTATTTTCCCAAATCAAATGTATTCCTACAATAATTATTAAATACTTAATAATTCTTAGTAAACAATATAGAAAATTTAAACTAAACACGCACTCAATAGCAAAACCTTTAATTAGTAGATACTAGAATTTTGGAGGGTAGGCTTAGTTCTCAGCATGACTGGTATAATTCCCTTAAGTTTAATTGCAAGATTTATTTGACTTAACTTAGCAGAGGGCTTCTACATGCCATCTTAAAAAAAGACCTCAATGAAGTTTATCAAATATTTTCTACAAGGGAAGAAGCACTTGATAAGGTCAATAGCAATAGAAAGTTTCAATATACCCAACTATCAAGAACTGTAAGATCAATCTACATTTAATCAAATTAAAGACGATAAAGTAATTTTGGAGCATCTAAACTATTATGATAAAACTGGAGAGTTGCCTGACAAGTCATTATTCTTTGGAGTGCTTGGGATATTATCCTAAGAATATTTGGAAGAGACTGTTAGACAGCAACATAAGCTTAGAAATTATGTATCTCAAGAAGACAAGAAGGGCGTCTAGATATTAGTTAGCCCTGACTTCTTATAACAACTTGAAGAAGAACCATACTTATCAAGTAAGCATAAATAATATAACATTTTCTAGAGCGAAACGGAAAAGCCCTTTCTTTACTTAAGATTAAGTTTAAACTTAGGAGAGTTAATAAGAAACGAAAGCGGTTTGAACTAGTCAAGAACTACAAAAAGTTTTATATTGAAGAGACCAAGTTATAACTACCAGTTGATTGAGAAATGAGAGATAACCAAAATATAATGGTTTCTCCACTACCAAAGAGATTACATGGGAATTAAATGTGAGCGATTAAGCTAAATTAATTAGTTACATAAATTAAATAAATTATGTGCCCTTTATCTTTTCACTAACTAATTAATTGTCTCATCTTCGATAAATGTCTAATTTCAGTTCAATGACAGTTACTTTATTCAATTTATAGTAAACTTTCTTCTATAATCGCGATGTGCTTTTTATTGGAGAACATAAAATCCAAACTAATTATTTTGTTTATGTACCTTTATTTAACTCTGGAGAAAACTTTTTCAATACACTTAAATTTAGAGAAATAGGGAGCAGTGTATATTAGCTTGATATTGTTATCTTAAAATTTCTGCTTGACTTCCTTGCTATGATGGGCACTTAAATTATCAATAAAAATAGCAAGTTTATGTTCCGTATTTTTATTGACTACTGGACCTAAACTATCAATTATATCTTACTTTTTAATTGATTTTTATCAAATTAAGAATGATTGAAGCCCATCCTTACTGATATAAACTATTGCAGATTGTGTTTTGACGCTCAAACCATCTTTAAAGAGTACTTAATTTTGATATTTATGCGCCCAAGATTTTCTTGTGATGGAGTGTGGCTTGAATATTTTTCATCCATATAAATGATTTTATATTATAGCCTTGGTTAATTAAATAAAAAAGTTCTTAATAACAGTCAATTTATTGTTTCTATATTTGCTACTATTTCAAAGGACTTATACGATAGTTACTTCTCATCACCTTATATATAATCCCTATCTTTCTGTAAATCTAGTAAATCTTTGATGGGCTTAATTGTATATCTGGATATTATCTGTGAAACATCTTGCATCTATTAAGTAATGATAAATGTTTCTATGTTTGAAGAGTCTGAGTAGAAGTGAGAAAGTCTATATGTGACAAGAATAAATCCTAATGGGGACTTGAAGACGATAGTTTATTTACTTCTATTAAAATGTCGGTGCGTGCATATCTTAGAGATTTAACGTATGCTTTAGCCAATCACTTACTATATTTGTTTGTAAGTAAAGTAAGTCATTGAATGGACGAAAGCCTACGAAGATCTAAATCTTAACTGAAGTACCAGTTCTATTATGTTTAGAAAAACTTATTCCCTTTGCCATATTAAATCAGATTAAATTTTATTTATCAAACAAATATAAATTCACTTAATTCTCAATTTTAATGATTATATACAAATGTTTAAATTAAACTCTTGCAAATTTAAATTGTTTTATTTGAAATGAAGATTTGTAATTAATACGCGGATTAATCTTTTCCTTCTAATATTATTTATGTATTCCACAATTATTTAGTTTAGTTTGCTATCTTACCTTTTTTATATTGATTCATAGAGTTGTCTATCAACAAGAGCGCCAGTTTCCGCTATGTAACTTTTTAATTAGAATCACTTTCGATTGGTCTTTCAAAATTTGAGTTCACTTCAATCAGTCTTTTGTTGGTAACCTTTAAGTAATTATTCACTAAGTTTTAATTATTGTGTGATTTATCAAACATTTTAATTAATTAGCTATTCAATCTCATATTATATGGATCTTTTAGTTAAATTCATCATGATCAATAGCTTTATTGAAGCTACATTCTTTGATGCATTAATCAGTGTCGCTCAATATACATAATTAATCAATTTTATTTTCATTGGTCATTATTTAATCCCTTGCAGTTAATTGTCAAATGCTACAACAATTTGATAAGATACTTCTTCTATAATAATTCAATCAAAATTTATATAGAATGGACAGACAATATTTAAAACTATTAATGCATGAGAAATATATAAAACTTAAGGGGAGGTTTCATACCTCAACATTGAATTTTATATTTTTTGGCAATAAAAACATTAGAAACATATAAATTTTTTCAATTATCATTACCATATACTAAATAATTTTTCTTAGTAAATAATTTTCAAGGTATCTTATTATTCTTTATCAAATTATACATTAAAAAAATGCTAAAATGATTGTTTTTTTATTAATAATTAATGTGATTTTCATTAAAACTTGAATTCATTATGAAGGTAAAAATAACATTTGATAATAGATTAATAATAATTATATCATTATTGTTGATAAAGATTTTTAGTAATTGATAAAAAATATCTATTTTTATGTATGGAGCAGGAAACTTCCGAAGGGGGCAGGAAACTACCTTTTTGGGTTAAAATACTTTCCCTTCCCTAAAACTTTAATGAAAACAATATATAACTATAAATTTGTTTGATTTTTATTTATTTAATTTATTATTTATGTTATAATATTGTAAAAATAAATATATTTTTGTTATTTTCTACGATTCTTGAAATTAAAATAAATTATTCCAAAATACAATTCAAATTATTCTTTAAAATGTAATTATTTTTCCTCTACAATTATTACTTAAAGATTCAAATATAGTCACCCCACATAAAATGTAAAAAAAGATAAATTCAGATCTTTAAGGAGCTAAGTTAATAAAAACAGATGTATGAGAATGATAAGTTTAATAGAGGAATAGTATTTGAAAAGTTATTGATTAATAATTGATGTATATATAAATATAATAAACTTAGAAAGTTATTTTAATAATCTTTTTGAATGGTTATTACACTAAATGAATTATTTAGCTATATTTAATCATAAATTATTAATTCTAATAAAACACTCTCGAAGAGATAATTCGTAGAATTATTAACATATTTATTCTTTTTTGAAGTTTATGATTACGATAATTGATAGTCAGTCTCTTTATTTACTGTGATTGTTTACATCTTTTCTCATATTATTATCAAATAATGAATCATTTAACATAATTTTTACTCAGGGATTAATCTACAACTTTGATAGCACCTTTCTAATACTACTCTCTTTGATACTGCTGATTGAATCAATAAATTTTTTATACTTTTAAAATATTTACTCATAGCTGATTTTCATGATTTTTCTTTGATAGTAATCTTCCCTCGTCATTTAAAATCTTCCAACTTTATTTAATTATATTAGAGATTCAATATGCTTCTTTATTGAAAGATAATTAAAGTCTTAGTCCATACTTTTATCATCAGTCTGATTATTATTAGCTTTGATATGCAGATCTAAATTTGAATGTTAAATACTTAGTGTTTCTACTTTTGAAAGATCTAATTTCAACAGTTTATTATCGAATAATTGTCCACTTCTTATTTTATTGCTACCTCCTTTGCATTATCTTTTAAGCAGCTTTTTTATGTGATAGTAGAAATATCTTATCTAAATTACACTTAAATTTTACACACTTATATTTAGTTTACAAAATGTATAAAAAATTACATGTTGTGGAGAGCATTTCATAGTTAAGATATTAAATAATATAAACAATCCTTGGCTATCTACTTCCTTAAACTCATTCAGTAAATTCATTCAACTTTTCTTGGTAGCAATGTCCTAAACTACGCCTTTTTCACATTTATAATTGCAGTTTAAATTTGAACATCACATCTCAGAGCTTCTTCATACTTTAAACTTTTACCCATATAAATAGTATTATATATTTAGAAATTTAAATATAAATCAAATTAACTTCAGTTATCAATTATTTGTTGCCTATATTTTAATATATACCTTTTATTATCAGTAAAATTTTTATACCTTCTAGTTTTCACCATTCATATAATTCATACTGGTTTATAGAATAGAAATATAAGATGATTTTTTGGTTTAATATTAAATTTAATTAAAATTCTTTAGTGATTTCATTACCAAAGACATTTGGTTAATAATATTAGACATTAAAAGAATATTTCATTAATATTAAAAGAAATGTCTTGGTAATTCCTAGTTTAAATGATAATAAAAATTCCCATTATAAAATATTAGCTCAAAATAATAAAACTCCAAGAGTAAAATTTACTGAAATTTTTGCAAAATATAAAAGCAAATCAAGAAAGTTAATTAATAAAATAATTTGATAACAAAAAATTATAGGTGATTAAAGGACTGGAGATCGTCCCTAGTAATAATATTAAAACACAAATTAGTCTATCAATTCCAATAATAGCCACTAAAACTAGGAATAAATATGAACTAATAATAGCAGTGGCAGCACAATCAAAAATTTCACATTAATTGCATAAGCATTATTCCTAGAATACTAGTTAAAACCAGAGTAGCAACTTTAATTAATTAATGAAATAACAATTTGCAACAAACAGTAGTGGTGGGTAGCCAACATACATATACAGGCCAAAACCTCAAAATAACAATAATTAAAACTAAGAATAGTAGCAGTACAACAATAAGTTAAGAACTAAATAGTATAGTTAATGATCAAAACACTAGCAATTTCTCGCAGCTACAGCACCAGTAATAATAGTAACTAAGTAATGCGTTATCAGTACAAAAGTTCTAGCAATATTGTAGGAATACATTCAAAATTGGAAAATTAATTTAATTAAAATTTATAATAAATCAAAATCTTGGCAGTTAAAGTTGGCCAATTTAAACGATCTTGGGCTCATTCGATAGAGAATTCAAAATTAGCTGGACTTTATTATTGGCGGTACTATTTTATCGCATCGAGGGAGCGAGATAACTCGACTTTAATTAAACACATCTAAATTCATTAAATTATACCCTCACATTAAAGTCGAGTTATCTCGCTCCCTCGATGCGATAAAATAGTACCGCCAATAATAAAGTCCAGCTAATTTTAAATTCTCTATCGAACAAGCCCAAGATCGTTTAAATTGGCCAACTTTAACTGACAAGATTTTGATTTATTATAAATTTTAATTAAATTAATTTTCCAATTTTGAATGTATTCCTACAATAGTTATAACACTAATAACTGTACGGTTAGAGTTCACAGATTCCTTCATCTTCAAGTGCGTAACAATAACACAAACAAGTAACATCGAGCTAGGGAAGTTTCGGGATAGGAGGAAATACTAGCATAATTTAGAATGAGCAACACAAATAACACATTAAGCAGGTTTAGCGGCAGTTAGTTCGACATGTTTGATAGTGCACCTCTGGATTTGGGGATTGAATATGATTTTATATCTAAGACTTACTCCATGATCCCAAGGTTCAATGATTTTGACCTCGATTGTACTCAAGACACTATATTATGCTACTGATTACTCGAATACAGCACTTCGGATAAGAACGGTGCTCTCCAAAAGAACTTGGTGTGGTTAATGGGAAGATTAGTTTATGAAAGCTTCGCTTAAACATCAAGTGATATTGATGTTCTCTCAGCAGTTCCATAAAACATCACTGATCTCTACATTCACACCAACCTTGTTGGACTTTAAAAAAATGACGTATCAGTCACTGACGATCTCTCAGCTATTTTAGATAAGCTTACTACTTTCTACGAGAATAATTATCTCTCAAATACTGCTACTCTTTTCACAAGTGACCCAGTTTTTTTGGTCAATTTTCATTCTTGCTTTGAGATTTTCATGTGGAGACTACAGCGACATGATTTAAACAATTTCCTCAAGACTTGTTAGCCACATTTCAAATGGTAAATTGTCAATTCCTGCTCTCATCTCAAACTACGTGTACACTCCATTCAATTCAGAAAAAGCAACAATAGGTAAGATTTTATGACTTTCTGGTAGAATATCAAGGATGTTATAGGTAAGACTATGATAGCAAGGTTACCAACTTTGCATCGTACATACAATTCTTTCCAGCCTGATGATTTAGAGAATAGCTTTTAGAACCAGAGGAGTCCGCCAGGAGAAATCTATCCTCATGCAGACGAAATCGAGACCACTCAATAAACGAAAACGAGAAGAACCATCTTTATCGTGAGACTGGTACCCAATCTACTACCATCTGGAACTCACTCCCTCTTGTTAATGGACAATGCGTCCTACCACCGTAGCAGCTACACCAATAGCGTACTGTAGAAGCTTAGCTTACCCATACTATTCCTGGACCTTTACCAATACGACATGGCTCCAGTGGAAAAAGCATTCAGGTCATTAAGTGCCGCGACCTCAACCCCATGCTCTTGCCAGTCTCTACGAAGTAAGTTTAACTCCCTTAATAAGCTATAGGAGGCAGCTGCGGCGCAATGCGCAGGCCCTGGCTTGCAGCTCTCACACTTGGACACGCGGTAGCTCACTGGCGCGTTCGCATGCTCTTTGGTCGATGCCTGAGGCATCTTAGCTTGCAGGATGTCTGATACTGTAATTGATTCTGGTTTTGGCCACTCAATCTACGAAATCACGAATCACTCATAGTCTATTAAAAGTGCCAATCCGTAACCATCCTTATTTAAAGATTATCTCAGTCTTGGAAATACTTGTCAGTGTCGTAGATTATAGGACGATGCGTCTTTTCAAGGGCTCTCGAATGGTTATCTTTACAGAACTTCAATGTTGTTTTTACCCTCAAATTCATCTGCAATACTGATTTGGTAACTTAGGCAAACTTTTATTATTAAAATATTTAATAGGCCAATCAAAGTTCAATTCCCAATATTTAAAATCAAATACGACCTATTAAAATTATAATTTATTTTAAGAATTAAACTTTAAGATTAGAATGGAATCAAGTTCAGATCAAAGCAAGGGTCCACAACATCATATCAAACAACAAGCCCCACTTGGCAAGGGAGAAGCCTACAGAGGGAGAGTCATCCTTGAAATAAAGATCATTAGGAACGCCATTCACGCCAAGGTCATGTAAAAAATGATCCTCGAGGAAAGGAAGTGTAGGTGGAGTACTCGAAGCTGATGTATGCAAGTGATCGAACCAGAGTTGAATCCTTTGTCAATGAGAAGATGCCAAGGCTCCATGACCACCCCTTCTACAACATATACACGGGAGCGCGCTCAGATCGAGAGAGGGAAGATGGAACTAGTTCGAGTGATAGCGAAGATTCTGACAGCAGTTCGCAAGATTCTCAGAAGGTTAGTGTCAATGAAAACTCTCATAAGTTGGCAGGCCATCAGGAAGAGTGGGAATTCAAGGGACAAATGGAAGATGCCAGCATGAGTGAGGAAGAGTCAAAGCAGCCTAAGCAGAGCCAAATACTTCAACAGTATTTCCAAGAGACAAGAATGCTGCTCGATTCTCTCAAGAATTATTAAATCAACAACCCAATTGCTCAAGACTTAAATATATATATTAAAGTATTTTATTTATTATTGATTAATTTAACATTCATAAAATTCGCTCAAATTTTATTAATGGGGTTTTATATAAAATTTATCCATATTATAAGTTTTTAATTCTATCTTTTCAATAAATTATGTAATAATAATATAATATAAAATAAGGATAATATATCAAAGTAAAAGTGTAAAAGTGAGAATAGAAATAATTAATAAATATTCATTACAATATAAAATAAGAGTAATGATTATTAAAATATATAATACTAAATAATATGATATCATATAAAATTAAGAAAATAAATACTATTAATTTTTTAATTAAGAAGTTAAATTATTAAATACATATCAATTCTCTGTATTTTTTATGCAAGAATTCTTCTTATTTATTTAAAGATATATAATTAAATTATAAACTATAAATTCCTTTTTAAAAATAAAAAAGAAATTATAAATTAATCTAAATAAATTCATGCATATAACTATTTTCATTAATTAATTTATATATTAAAAATAATAAGCTATTCAATATATATATATATATATATATATATGATTAAATATTTTATTATTGATCTTTATGTATATGAATAAATCAACAATGAAAATGAAATTGATTAAAAATAATAGCTCCTTTTATTAGACATATTGGATATTCATTTGAAGTCATAATTTATAGTATTTTTATGAGTGACAGTAAAAATCATAAAATTATGAAAAGATAAGGGGGGGGGGAAGTTTTCTGCTCCAAACCTAAAATTTTATATTTTTTCGGCAATAAATATATTATAAACATATAATTTTAAATTTCAATTAACATTACCACATACTAAATAATCTTTTATAATAATAAATTTTTAAGTTATGTTTTTCTATTTTTATCGTAAATAATAAATAATTCATATGATTTTCATTAAAAATTTAATAAATTGTTAAGTTAAAAATATTATTTTATGCTTTATTATAAATTAATACATCATACTCGATAATATAGATTCTAATAAATTAAAAAATATTTTACATATTTTTATGTATATTGCAGGAACCTTCCCTTTTGACTTCATATAAATTTTGAGGCATGTAATTTCCCACCCCAAAGATAATTATTAAGAAATTTATTAAAATAATTTTAAAAAAATAGGGGGAAAAGGGTATGATTAAGGTACTTATTAAATTCTAAAATTTGCTAATTGTAAGTAAATAACATTTAGAAAATTATATATTTATATTAAATTGAGAAAATAAAAAATTAATGTAAATTAAAATTTTAGGATTTCATAAAATTCATAATAAATTAAATTAATATTTGTAAATTCTGGCGATGAAATAATGAATATTCAAACAAATCAAGTAAACAGTTATAGAAATAAATATTTATCAAAATTTATTTTTATAAGTGAATTATAGAAATACATATTTCCAATATATACCAATAGAATATTAATATTTTGAGAATAATCATGAATCTAACTACAAGAATAATTTTCTTGATTTCTCAATAATTTAGCAATAGATAAAATAAATAAGAATTATGTATGTTTGGAGTTTTTTTCAGCACAATAGAATGTAGAACTTATATACTTGCTTATAATATATTTAAAATATAACTAAGTTCTTAGTAATTTATTTAATTTACAAATAATACTAACGTTTATTCAAATGATTGTTAATTTACAGATATTTCTCTTCTATATATTTTACTGATCTTTAATCCTGATTATATTAACTTTTATATAATTATTGTATAATATGTAATTAAATACATATTAAAACTAGTAACAATCAGAATTAGTAAAAATTTACTGACTTCTTAAATAATTAGATTAATAAAAGCTAATCTAATATATATACATTAGAGTAAGTTTAATAAAATTTGAAATAAATAAATAAATCAATGAAAATAATCATTTATCCAAACCATTCAAAAAGTGGGGCAAAAGTAGCAAATTTTTTTTTACATTTGCCCTACTTTTTTGCAAATATTAAATTCTCTCATTTTTAATGTTTATTATTAAAGTACTATCTAATTCTATGTTAAGCAATGATATATTTAAATATTTATTTCTATAAGTTGAAAATTAAAAAAATTTGATAATTGATGGTTTAGTTACCTCTAATTCTAAATAGTACTGATTACTCATTCTAGTTGTTAAGATTTATGGTAAAGTTATTATTCATTTTTTAGATGCAGATACGCTGCCATTATTTTGAGTTATTTAATTTCCGTAATGAGTAGCGAAGTTTTATTTTTTTGTGACCTTCTCAAAATCTATAATTCCTATTGTTCTCAATTCTCATTGTTATTATGATTAATTTACCTATATTAAATCAATTTTTTATAAAATTGATTGCATTATATATCTATAATAATTTGTTAATTTATAAAGATAATAATTAAAGGTTTTTACTTTTATAGGCAAAATCATTTATTCCATGAAATATTATGAAGTTTTTTTGAAGAAAGTATGCAATATATATATAATTAATAATTTCTTAAATTAATGAGTATTATTTAATATTATTTAAAAATTAATCACGAAGCTACTCGCAATAAATATTAAACGTGGAAAAAACTCTAGATATATAAAATGCTATATTTTGGCATAATCACGGTATTCAGGATATGGCTAATCAGCCCGAAAAACTTAAATTACTAGATAAAAATTAGATAAATATATTTTAATACAACAATTTTATGAAAAATTTGGATTTTAATTAATGAGAATATTATAATAAATTATAGTTTGAAATTATGTTTTTTGATTTGCTTTTGATATATCTAGATTATATAAAAAATCGACTTAATTAAAATTAACTCTAATTAAAATACAATAAATAGTAAATTGGATTAAAGTACTTCATGTCATTGATTTATAAGATTTAATTAATATTAATTGTAACACTTATAATATAATATTAATATTTATATAAATATTAAAGCTAATATAAGCTAAGATTTGGACAAATAAAAGTAAATCAAATAAAATTAAATTCTGAAAATTTAAAAAATTTATATTTTATAGTAATTATTATATAGGTAATAAATAAAAGAAAAGGATACTTCAAAATAAAGGAAAAAAATATATTTTCAAAAAAATATAATATCTCGCCCATCCAGCACTATGGTCAATTAAGGGCGGAGAATTCAAATTTAAAATAATAAAATTTCTTCTCGTATAAATCCCGAGATATGAGGATTTGAATTATCTAAAAATAATAGTAAAAGCCCAATTCTTTATGAAAGTCTAAAGAAAAATAATTGACTATGATATTTCAAGAAATCCTTTAATTAATTTAATGAGACATATTGTAAAATATATTATAAAAAAATAATTAAAGGATTTCGTGAAATATCATAGTCAATTATTTTTATTAAGACTTTCATTAAGATTTGGACATTTAATATGATTTTTAGAAACTTCAAATCCTCATATCTCGGGAATCTATAGGAGAAGAAATTTTATGATTATGAATATGAATTCTCACCCCCTAAAATGACAATAGTGCGGGGGGGGGGAAGTTTCCTGCCCCCTACATTAAATTTTATGTTTTTTGCAATAATTTTAATAGAAACAAATAAATTTTAATTTCAATTACCATAATCATGTACTGTAAAACATTTATTATTATATAATTTTCAAGGTACATAGTTATTCTTTATCAAATTATATATTATTATCACTGCTATAATAAGTGTTTTTTATTCATAATTAATATAATTTTGATTAACTTTTATATTCATTATCAAGGTAGAAATGATATTTGAAGCTAAATTAAAAAAAACAACATCATAATTGATGATAAAGATTCTTTGAAAATTAAAAAAAATAACATATTTTTATGTATGGGGCAGGAAACTTCCGAAGGGGGGCAGGAAACTACCTTTTTGGAGTCAGGAAACTTCCGAAGGGGGCAGGAATCTTCCCCCCCCAATAGTGCTTGGAAACCAAGACATATATTATTAATATTTTAGGAAATATATTTCTGTCGTAGACCTGACCCTCATTTAAAATGGTTAAACTCATCTATAAATTAATAAAATGAACTTTCCAAATATTATTAGCGTAAGATATATATAATTCCAAGGAGCTTATATGTGTTATTGAATATAATTAATGGAATTCTCATTATTTCACACTTGAGAATCCATCTTTAATATTCTGATTAAAATTTTACACATTTTTAATAATTAAAAGTTATAATAATTTTCAAGGTCCGTTACCTACTTTTAAAAGTAGGTAACGCGTTACCTACTTTTTAAATGTAGGTAACGTATATAAATAGTAATATAAATTAAACAATCCTATTATTAATTTAAGCATCAAACATAAATACTTTATGAAAATTTGATTAATATATATCACTTAGCTAATATAATAAGATTATTGTTATGCTTTAGACTTAATAAATTCTTTTATTCCTTATCAGATCTAAACTTACTATATTATACTTATTTACGATACATTCAAACTTCTATATTGAATTTTAACATCTAGATAATGTAATAGAACTTTGTTCTAAGTATCTTAAAAAAAAGAAATTTGTGGATAGTAAAATCTTATAAGACAAATTCATGAATCTTGTATTATACTATATAAAAACTTATAAATCCATTTAGAATTAACAATACTCTTTTTGGAAATACGAGAATCCTTGATTTTATATAATTAATTTTAATAATCATAATTTATAGTAAATCAGTAAAATTTAGAAAATACTGAAATGGCTTAAAGCCATTAGGGCACATTAGCTACCTTATTTAAATTAAAGAATGTAAGTGATAAAAAATTAATCTTATTCTCAGCATTTTGTTATTAAATATATTTTTTCTTATATTATAATCTTAGGGTGCATTTAATTTAGAATATTAATATATTTTAGGCTTACCTCATTAGCCAAAAATGGCATCAATAAAATAATTTTTTAGCGAGAAGCTAAAAGATGGAATATTATTTCAATCTTCCTTTTTTTTATAATTTACTATGATTTTAAAAACTTCAATTCTACAAACCTCAGGAATCTTTGGGTGATGCCATTTTTTTATATTGAAATTGAGCTCGCTGTATATTAATTGACTTTAGTGCTGGGTGAATAAGACTTTTTTATTTTTTTATTTTTGAAAATATATTCTTACCTAGACCTGACCCTCTTTAAAAATGGTTTAATTCATCTATAAATTAATAGCATAAATTTTCCAAATATTATGAGCGTAAGATACATACAACTTCCAAGGAGCTTATATGAGTTATTAAATATAATTAATGGAATTCAACTTATTTCAAACTTGAGAATTATATTTCAATCTTCATTTTAAAAATTTTCTATGATTTTAGAAACGTTGATCCTTTATACCTCAGGTATCTTTCGGTGATGCCACTTTTAAATTTAAAATTGAGCTCGCCCTATATTAATTGACTTAGTGCTGGGTGACCAAAAATATATTTTTATTATTTTTGAAAATAAATTCCTGCCCTAGACCTGACCCTCATTTAAAATGATTAAATTCAATTATAAATTAATAGCATAAACTTTCCAAATAATATTAGTGTAAGATACATATAACTACCAAGGAGCAAATATGTGTTATTAATTTTAATTAATGGAATTCTCATTATTTCAAACTTGAGAATTATATTTCAATCTTCATTTTAATAATTTTCAATGATTTTAGAAACGTTGATCCTTCATACCTCAGGTATTTTTGGTTGATGCCATTCTTTCATATTTTAATTGAGCTCGCCCTACATAAATTGACCTTAGTTCTGTTGACAAAGACATTTCAATTTTTTTATTTTTGAATATACATTTCTGCTTAGACCTGACCTTCATTAAAATTGGTTAAATTTATCTTTAAATTAATAACATGAACTTTCCTACTATTATGAGCGTAAGATACATATAACTTCCAAGGAGCTTATATGAGTTATTAAATATAATTAATGGAATTCTGATTATTTCAAACTTGAGAATTATATTTCAATCTTCATTTTAATATTTTACTATGATTTAAAAAACTTCAATCCTTCATACCTCAGGTATCTTTGGGTGATTCATTTTTTGATAATTTAATTGAGCTCAACCTTTAATAATTGACTTTAGTGCTGGGTGACCAAGAATATATTTATTTTAATTATTTATGAAAATAAATTCTGCCCTAGACCTGACCCTCATTAAAAATGATTAAATTCATCAATAAATAAATAACATAAATTTCAAAATAATATAAGCGTAAGATACATGAAACTACAAAGGAGCTTATATGAGTTATTAAATTTAATTAATGCAATTCACATTATTACACACTTGAGAATATTATCTAAATCTTCCTTTTAATAATTCAATAATTTAATATGATTTTTAAAAAGTCAATCCTTCATACCTCAGGTATCTATGGGTGATGCCATTTTTTTATATTAAAATTGAAATCGCCGTAAATTAATTGACTTAGTGCTGGGTGACCAAGAATATAATTTAATTATTTTTGAAAATAAATTCCTGCCCTAGACCCGACCCTCATTAAAAATGTTAAATTCATCAATAATTAATAACATAAACTTTCCAAATATTATGAGAGTAAGATACATAAAACTACCAAGGAGCTAATATGTATTATTAAATATAATTAATGAAATTCTGATTATTTCAAACTTGAGAATTTTATTTAAATCTTCCTCTTAAAAATTTACTATAATTTTAGAAACGTCGATCCTTCATACCTAGGTATCTTTCGGTGATGCCATACTTTGATAATAAAATTGAGATAACCTAAAATAATTGACTTAGTGCTGGGTGACCAAGAATATATTTTAATTATTTTTGAAAATAAATTCCTGCCCTAGACCTGACCCTCATTAAAAATGTTAAATTCTCAATAATTAATAACATAAACTTTCCAAATATTATGAGCGTAAGATACATACAACTTCCAAGGAGCATATATGAGTTATTAAATATAATTAATAGAATTCAACTTATTTTAACTTGAGAATTATATTTCAATCTTCATTTTAATAATTTACTATGATTTAAAAAACGTCAATCCTTCACACCCCAGGTATCTTTCGGTGATGCCATTTTTGATAATGAAATTGAGATCACTTAAAATAATTGACTTAAGTGCTGGGGGAACAAGAATTTTTTTAATTATTTTTGAAAATAAATTCCTGCCCTAGACCTGACCCTCATTAAAAATGGTTAAATTCATCAATAATAAATAACATAAACTTTCCAAATATTATGAGCGTAAGATACATAGAACTTCCAAGGAGCTTATATGAGTTATTAAATATAATTAAAAAAATTCTCATAATTTCACACTCGACAATTATATTTCAATCTTCATTTTAATAATTAACTATGATTTTTAGAAACGTCGATCATTCATATCTCAGGTATCTATGGGTGATGCCATTTTTTTATATTAAAATTGAGATCGCTGTAAATAAATTGACTTAGTGCTGGGGGAACAAGAATATATTTTAATTATTTTTGAAAATAAATTCCTGCCATAGACCTGACCCTCATAAAAAATGGTTAAATTCATCAATGATTAAAAACATAACTTTCCAAAAATTATGAGCGTAAGATACATACAATTCCAAGGAGCTTATATGAGTTATTAAATATAATTAATGGAATTCTATTATTTCACGCTTGAGAATAATATTTCAATCTTCCTTTTAATAATTTACTATGATTTAAAAAACTTCAATCCTTCATACCTCAGGTATCTTTGGGTGATTCCATTTTTTGATAATTTAATTGAGCTTAACCTTTAATAATTTACTTTATTGCTGGGGGACCAAGAATTTATTTTTATTATTTTTGAAAATAAATTCCTGCCCTAGATCTGACCCTCATTAAAAATGGTTAAATTCATCAATGATTAATAACATAAACTTTCCAAATATAATTATTGTAAGATTCATATAACTTCCAAGGCGCTTATATGTTTTATATTAATATAATTAATTGAATTCTCATTATTTCAAACTAGAGAATTATATTTCAATCTTCATTTTAATAATTTACTATGATTTTTAGAAACGTCGATCATTCATATCTCAGGTATCTATGGGTGATGCCATTTTTGATAATTTAATTGAGCTTAACCTTTAATAATTTACTTTAGT
>ARYC01006137.1:0-25797 GCA_000711775.1 Oxytricha trifallax
TTGATCAGGAGCCCAAATTTAGTGGATTTGCTTAATTCCAGGTCATCTCATGAATTTCCGTGACCCTCTCCCGCTGCCTTGAAAACCCTAAAAATCGATGTTTAACACACTCACTCATCAGTTCTTATAATAAAACTTCAATGCCTGTATCTCTGCGCGTTATGAAGATAAATAAATTCTGATTTTATATTTGTGTTCAGCGAGGTCTAAATGGCCAGAATTGATATTTTCTGGAGTTTTCTGGAAATATAAATTGCAAGTTGAGTTTTGCCGGGGAAAGAATCGGCTCCTGGGTCAAATTTTAAAAATCAAAATGGACTAATTGACCCCCCTATAACTTTTGAAAATGACTATATATTTGGTGTTCCGGTATCACACTCTTTATCAGGAGCCCAAATTTAGTGGATTTGCTTAATTTCAGGTCATCTCATGAATTTCCGTGACCCTCTCCCGCTGCCTTGAAAACCCTAAAAATCGATGTTTAACACACTCACTCATCAGTTCTTATAATAAAACTTCAATGCCTGTATCTCTGCGCGTTATGAAGATAAATAAATTCTGATTTTATATTTGTGTTCAGCGAGGTCTAAATGGCCAGAATTGATATTTTCTGGAGTTTTCTGGAAATATAAATTGCAAGTTGAGTTTTGCCGGGGAAAGAATCGGCTCCTGGGTCAAATTTTAAAAATCAAAAAATGGACAAATTGACCCGCTATAACTTTTGAAAATGACTTGCTGATGAAGCTGTATTACCATTCAATACCTTTTGATCAAGGTTTCTTGATAAGAGGTATAGCAATATTTAAGTTTATGATTAAATTATTAAGATTAATATTCATGCAATTCTTGATTGAAAATATTAAATATAATTGACTAAAGACTTATGTAATTCACCCTTGTTCAATAAGAACAGGGCAAATTATAAATGCTTTCTTGCAATAACGGAGAGAGAAGTATACTATCTTATAAATTATTCTGATTGTAGATAACTTATCAGTGCACAAAACTAAAGGCTCAAGGAAGAGATATGAAATGCTTAACATAACACTTGCATTTAGCGTACCTCGCAGTCCTTAATTTTATGGTATTAAATTATAATTAGGCCTATTGAAAGGCAATTCCAAGAATCTTCTTCTGTACAAAATGATTCACAATTTAAAGATAGTTATAGTAGACATTATAAAGAGTCCTGCTTAAAGATTTAGCAATGAGAAGCTATGGTGTGTGAATAAAGAAGGGATATTTTTTATTTATATATAAATTTTAGATAATAACAAATGAATAAGTTCACATTTCTGTTCTGACCAAGACCCCCCAACGCTTTTATATGAATTTTTTTATAGCATATTCAAATCTTTTGCTATTTAAATAAATAATTTTTCTTATAATTTTATTGCTTGATATGAATAAATATTTATTGACAACTCATTTCTTATTTTGTAATTACATTCTGAATATGTTTTTATATAAAACCCCGTTAGTCAATTAAGAATGAAGATTGGGGATTAAGAATAATGAAATTAAGAATTAATTTTGATTGGCGTAAATTATTAAAGTTTTGGCTAATTATTAAAGGCATTGGCTCGATTAATTGTCTTTATAAAATAAACCAATCAGGGTGCTTAAATTTGTTTTTAGCCTAATTATATTTAATTTACGCCAATTAAAATTAATTCTTAATTTCATTATTCTTAATCCCCAATCTTCATTCTTAATTGACTAACGGGGTTTTATAAAATATGATAAAATTTTTATCTTTTCTAAATTATTTCAAAAATTATTATTTTGATTTTTATTCACGATCTAATACGCGTCCATCGACTTTTTGACGTACATGTCCCCATAGGAAAATGCATAAAATTAAATTAATTTGACTATTATTTTTAAATTTCTATTTTACCAATTGGCTAAAGCTAAAATTTCTTAATTCATTTCGATATTTGAAAGGAAAAAAAATAAAAATTATTATAATATCATATAGGTTTATATTTTTTTATTTATATTTTATATTTTTAATTTCGGATACTATTCTGAATTGAAATTTAAACAATTTTATAACAGTATATATTAATTAAAATTAAAAAATAAATTATCATTTCCACTATAAAATTTGTAGATTTTCTTAATCGGTTATTATTTTTTTTCAAATAAATATATTTAGATTTACAATTATAAAATTATTTATATTATAATTAAGAATCGTATTCGAAATTATAAATAGAAATAATAAATAAAAAATTAAAACCTTATGATATTAGCATTATTATTTTGTTTTGTGTCAAATATTGAATGAATTAAGAAATTATAAAAATTGTAAAATGAAATTTTAGCTTTAGCCAATTGGTAAAGAGAAATTTAAAAATTAGAGTCAAATTAATTTACTTTTCTGTATTTTCCTCTGGGGACATGTACGTAAAAAAGTCGACAGACGCGTAAGAAATCTTGAATAAAAATAAAAATAATAATTTTTGAAAAAAATTAGAAAACATAAAAATTTTATCATATTTTATATATAAAAAGCATGTTTGTTTCCAAATAATGTGATTATATTGATATTATATTAAACGGACTATGAGGTTATATATTTTCATTTATAATGGGATTTTCATTATATAGAAGTTGGTTGATACAATAAAAATTCATCTAAAACCTTTGGGGGAGGGGGGTAGGTGAAGCGTTGAGGGAGGAGGGTCTCGGTCAGAACACATATCAAATAAGTTTATTAATTGATTTGGTTTTTCTTTTTTTTTCTTTAAGGCTTGTTATTTTCCCTCTTAGATCCTGCTCTTGAATCGATATATATTTCATCTGGCTTTTAAATATCTTTGAAGAGTATTTTATTAAGTTCATTCTTAACTTAAGATTTTCTCTCTCTCTCTATTTAACTTACTGAGCTCTTTCATCAAGTATATAGAAGTGCCAGGTTTATCAATAATTTTCAATTCTAACTTACTTGAAATGATGGGTGATTCTGCAGCTCATACAGCGACGTATCACTGATACCTTGATTCTCTATTTCTTCAGGATATTTTATAATTAACATCATCTAAGTACTCAAGTTTAAAAGTTCATAGCAAGCCAAAGTTGAATTTTTTCTCTGCTAACTTATTAAAGAGAAACAATTAGATCACTCATTGCATCATCAAAGAGGTTTGTCACTGATATTTATGGGTAGTTTAGTATCTCTATCTTCTTGATTTAATTAGTCTTAAAAGCAATATAATTTTCATTAAGTAAGGCTTTTTGGAATGAGAATTTAGATCCTTCCTGAGTTGATAAGAACAATTTAACTATGGTAAATAAGTAAGTTAAGGAAAATAATACTTTGCGAAATTCCTATTAACCTTGAGATTTAATTAGCTTCCATGCATCATTCATAAACTCCATCTTGTTTCCTTTTTCTAGTAATGCTAATGAAATTTAAAAATTATGGAATATAAATTTAGAGAATATTGTAGAATCGGTCAAATTAAAGAAATCTAAATAATCCAAATAATCTTACTATTAAATTATTCTCAGTCTTTTAAAAGTTATAATATCTTTCTCAAAAAATCTCTTATATTTATTCATAAGTTTTTGCTATTTTGAACTCTAAATTACACTTGATTGGACAAGCCACTGTTCCAAAAATGCTGAACGGTATTTCCAAAATTTTTATGCTAATATATGCAATACTAATTCAGCATATCTAAAATTGGAATTTGAAGATTCACCGTCCTAATATAAACCCATTTCCTTCAAGCTAACTAAATTATCGGCTTTAACCTTAGGAGGCATTTTAATCCAAGTTTTATCACTAGGCGCTTCCACTTTTGTTGAACACAAAAGTGAAAGTTTTGTAATTTTATTATTTTTTCATGGCGAGTTACCATGAAAAAGTTTATCGAGGTAGCTAACTAAAAATCAGACTATTAAGCATGTGATTAATTAGTTTAATTAAATCGTTTTAAATGCAAACTCTGTTTATCCACACATTTTGTAAACCATGATATTATAATTTTAATAAATTATTTATTAGAATGGTAAAAATATATTTAAATAAATATATATTTTCAAATTGTTATAGAATGGTATATACGAATATTTATGGACTCATAATGATATAGATTTATCAGTATTTTCTCTATTATATTCTCCTGATTGAATCATCGTCTTAAATGTGAATTAGTTTATATATTTTCACATCATCGCACTGTTTATTATGCCCTCAAAGTCTATTTATAGAATACTTGCCCTGAATATAGTTGCCTCTTATGTTCTTAAGTTGCATTGATTCATTTATTTTAGTTGTTATGTGAAACTTTTGCTATTGGTAATATTTTCAAACCCTTTTCTGCCTAAATAAAACTAGAGAATTATTATGCCGTATGTGTAGTAATCTATTTATAAATTATTTCTTGCCAATTTTGCTATATTTTGATGATTATAAATGCTTTCGGGGACATTTCCTCCTCTGTATTTTTAAACTAGAAAATTTGCATATTCAAAGCCTTTTATTTTGAGCTACTTGAGATCATTGAAAATGAAAATATTACAAGAGTTAATATTGTTGTGAATAAATCCGACTTCATGTAATTAAATGCTTGCTTTGAATAATTTCATAGCTATTTTCTTTTTTTTGTCTAGTTATAATTCGTTCATGACTAAAAAGCAAGATAATGATCATGAAAATCTTTAAATTAATATTTCTAAATGTGTATCTGAATAAGATTACCTTTCTATCTTGGCAATTTTACTTTTGAAATTTCAAGTATTAAGCGAGTATAATCAAAATGGGGAGACTGTTAGAAATAAATCAAAAAAGGATTCAAATATGATTATGGTCTTAACTAATTCGATTATTTTTTTCAAACTGTAGATATAATGAATTAAGATTAAGTATTTGCTTATAAGACTTTAATTAACTAATCAAACATAAAAATAATTAATTTTTAATTTAATCATCTTTTCCATTTCATTTCTATTTTAGGGCAGTGACTTTTTCTTCTCTTCTGATGACTTTCATAGCAACCTTTTCTTGTGTGTTTTTTGTGAAAAAAATTTAGATATCTTCAGGATATCTTCCTATAAAAAAATTAAAATTTTGAAACTTACAGTAGTAATAGCAGTAGCAGTAGCAATAGTAGCAATAACAATAGAATTAATAGCAATAACAATAAATTCAGCAGTAATTAATTAGCTGTTGAAATTCTTGAGAATTTCAAAAATTAGAAAAACATGGTTTTTTTATTTTCATCTTCCTAATCGTAATATTCATCTTCATCATAACTACATTAAACTAAGAAATTTAAGAATGTTGGATTTTTTTGGAAAAATCCCAGCTAATTAATTACTGCTGAATTTATTGTTATTGCTATTAATTCTATTGTTATTGCTACTATTGCTACTGCTACTGCTATTACTACTGTAAGTTTCAAAATTTTAATTTTTTTATAGGAAGATATCCTGAAGATATCTAAATTTTTTTCACAAAAAACACTCAAGAAAAGGTTGCTATGAAAGTCATCAGAAGAGAAGAAAAAGTCACTGCCCTAAAATAGAAATGAGTTGGAAAAGTTGATTAAATAAAAAATTAATTATTTTTATGTTTGATTAGTTAATTAAAGTCTTATAAGCAAATACTTAATCTTAATTCATTATATCTACAGTTTGAAAAAAATAATCGAATAAGTTAAGACCATAATCTTATTTGAATCCTTTTTTGATTTATTTCTAACAGTCTCCCCATTTTGATTATACTCGCTTAATAGCCCTATACAGTACTGACATATAAATATCATATAGAAAATAAATGTGGTGGTCATTTGTTTGATCGATTCATCTTTTTCACCAACTTAGATCCAGTATGAGGTGAGCTTGAAATCTAAAAGATTATATAGTACTTCTTTTTCCATTTCTTATGCTACCAGCTATCTAAATTTCAATAATTATGATTCTTTAATTGTCTGCCAATTTATTTAGTTTGCCAATTTCAAATTTTTTACTCTAATTTTTTCTCTTAATTTATTCTCTTGCTTGAAAGTTATAAATTTAAATTTGTCAAGTTACTGTTAATCCCATTCATTTTGATTGTGATAACTGCTGACTATGTATTATTAAAACTTAGCTAAGGATTTTCTTACTCTATTGCAAAGTGCACAATGGTATTAATCTTTCCTCTAATTTAATTTTAATAGGCTTTATGTTTTACATGCTCATTGCGATTATGATCTGATAATTTCTTTTTAGTTTCGAAATATTTATCTACATATCTATGTTTAATACAGTAATATTACTCTTGGGCTTCATTCTAACTTTGCTTTGTTGCTTTTAACAGGTTTTATTTCTTTATCTTTCTTTATCTTTCTTTTAATCATTCAAATTTAATTTAGAATTATTGAACTTTATTCATTATTATTCTCATTATCTATTTCTTCATCAATTTCCTAAATAATCTTTCGCTTGAAATTACATAATTTTTTAAGATCAAGTTTTAATATTTAACTATTTTACAAGATCTTTCTGCTTTAAACTAGATTTTAAGACTTTTTTTCTTCAAACTTTCCATTATTAAGTTATCTATGAGATTATAATTTTTTTAATTAAATTTATTACAAATCTGTTTATTTGTAAATGGATAATTTAAAACTAATTTTCAAACTTACAATTTTTAAATATTAAAAAACTTATGATAATTTATTTAAATTTGTAGTGATTAATATTTTTATGACAATTTTATTTAATATATTATTCTTTTAACATCCAATAATCATATTATTTCAAGGAATTTAAAAAATAATATTTCAATTAGTAATAAAAAAAACTAAATTCTACTGTTATGCATTATAATACTATTAAAAGGAACATTTGAAAAAATGATAATTAAATTAGAAATTTTACAACGAATAAAGAACATAGATCAGTATATTCAAAATGAACTTCCAAATAAATAAAAAATGTAGATAGATTAAATTCACAACAAAAGGAGAACAGATTAAACTGAGATTCGCTTGTCGCCTGATGAACTTATTAATAGGTTCAGATCTAAAACTGACCTCTACAAATACCTTATTTATCAAAGTAAATATATAATTATCATTATTATAGTTGGATTGTTTCTTCCTAGCTTAGGTAATATAAGAATTGAATTTCTAAGATAGATAAAAATGGTAAAAAGAAAGCTTTGAAATCAATAGAAATCAAACAAATAAATGGACCATAATACTAAGAGCTGTCTTTAAAATATACAATTTCAATAATGAAAATGAGCATGAGTTTTAGTAAAATTTGCCATGGTATGAGATATAGAGGACAATTAGAGGATTCATTTAAAAAGAGTATTGTAGGAATACATTCGAATTTGGGAAATTAATTTAAGTTAAATAAATAATTAATTAAATTATTGGCAGTTAAAGTTGGCCAATTTAAACGATCTTGGGCTCATTCGATAGAGAATTTTATAATTAGCTGGACTTTATTATTGGCGGTACTATTTTATTGCATCCCTGGAGCGAGATATCTTTACTTTAATGTGAGGATATAATTTAATGAATTTAGAGGTGCTTAATTAAAATCAAGTTATCTCACTCTGGGGATGCGATAAAATAGTACCGACTAAAGTAAAGTCCAGCTAATTATGAAGTTCTCTATCGAATGAGCCCAAGATCGTTTAAATTTGCCAACTTTAACTGCCAATAATTTAATTAATTATTAATTTTATTTAAATTAATTTCCCAAATTCGAATGAATTCCTACAATATAATTATTAAGCCAGAATGGGCAGAACTTTTGACCTCCTAACCTTATATTTGAATTAAATATAAAATTTATCATTTTAATTATATTTTAAAAAAGGGAGATCAATATTCCTCATGCAAGACAGGTAACTCGTTGAAAATAAGAAAAAATAAGGATTTGTGGAAATGAAAAAATGCTTAAAAAAAGATACTTATCGACAAATTAACAAATAGCTTTGAGCCCCACTAATGTTGAAATGCTTGAACCTGACGAAGAGCTAAAACAATAAGAAAGTTATTTTTCATCTCAACCTGATTACATTAAACCTGATTCAACTATAATAAAATTTAATATAGGATATAATGTATACAATTTATATTGCTCTGTAATATTACTTTAATCCTTTTCTTGCAAAATTTTTTATGCTTTTATTCTACACTCTTTATAAGTTTTATAGCATAATTTGTTTCGTGTTAATTCTCTCATAATTAATAAGTTATTCGCATATTCATTTTTTATATTCAACCTTCCGCAGAGCCTAGAAATTCTCTATTGATTTTAAAGAGGGAGAATAAGGAACATTGAAAATTATTTGTATATCATTAGTTTTGTAAAAATCCTTAACTTCTTTAGAATGATGAATGCGGAAGTTGTCCAAAAATATTTCAATCTTTTATTTATATTTAGATTTACTCAGCTCTTTTAGAAAATGCAAAAAAAAACTGTCTTTTTTTACAGATTATTTTACAACAAGAATTCTTCTAATCCTTCTTACACAGATATAGCTCCTATTACTGAGTAGTTATTTATTTTAAATCTCTAATCCTTTTGTACCTTTAATAAGGAGCTAGCCAGCTCCTTGTCTTGACAGTTTTGCTTGTAAATAAAACTTCATCTATAAATATTATTTTTATAGATTATTCCCATACAATAATTACTTTTTGAATAAGTTCTTTTGCTAAAATTTGCAAATCTGACGGATCATGTCTAAATGTTTGCGGCCAAATTTAAATAGATTTATACTTAATTCCATGTTTGTTTTAAATATATATGAGATATGATACTGAAATTGTCTAATTAGGAAACTAACTGTGAAAAAGGACGGCTCTTTCAGCTATAAAAATATTTGCTCCATTTTATTAAAGTTTAGTTACTGGCAAGATATTAAATATATTCTTGAGTAAACTTGCCTCTTTTTATTGGAATGTTATATTTCCATTTTGTTTTTCATTTTAAAATTATCTTATCATCTTTGAAATTTGTTAACGAGAAAATTTATTTAATTGTGAAATTTGCCTGATACTGTTTTTAAAATTAAAAGATTTAATAATTATTTGTAGAATGTAACTTAGTTTGAAAGATAAATTTTGCATTAATGTATTTTATTATTAATAGGTAATTCATAGTGAACAGAGTTTGCATTTAAAACGATTTAATTAAACTAATTAATCACATGCTTAATAGTCTGATTTTTAGTTAGCTACCTCGATAAACTTTTTCATGGTAACTCGCCATGAAACAATAATAAAACTACAAAACCTTGACTTTTGTGTTCAGCAATAGTGGCAGCGCCTAGTGATAAAACTTGGATTAAAATGCCTCCTAAGGTTAAAGCCGATAATTTATTAAGCTTGAAGGAAATGGGTTTATATTAGGACGGTGAATCTTCAAATTCCAATTTTATATATGCTCAATAAGTATTGGAATATTGTCACAAAATTTCGGAATATCGTTCAATATTTTTGGAACAGTGGCTTGTCCAATTAAGGGAGTAAATCAAGTGTAATTTAGATTTCAAAAGAGCAAGAACTTATGAATAAATATAGGAGATTTTTTTAGATAAATATTATAACTTTTTATAACACTAAGAATAATTTATTAGTTAGAGTATTTATAATATTTAAATTTCTATCATATGGCCGATTCTACAATTTCTTTCTAAATATTTCCTTTGCTAAAATAATCAGAGGATGAAAATTTCATTTCGTTCAATTTTATTTTATAGTAACTCTTCTGATTTAAGATCCTTGTTTCTAAATTGAAAATGCTCTGCCTTATCTCTCTATGAGAAAAAATGAAGTAAATATATGTTTATTACTAGAAATAGCTATATTTTTAGAGAAGATCCAAAAACTCATTGATGAAAACTGAATTTTGGTACCCTATATTCTTTCCCTGAAGCTCTTATTTACGATTAATCTTGATTCATCGTTTACAAATATTCATTCCTAAGTGTCCCTGGTATGCCAAAAAAATAATTCTGATAGGCAGCTCAAAGACATCCTCATTAATACTTAAGTACCTTATTAATTCCTCATCAACTCAGACTTCTACCCTTATACATAATATAGCTTTATTCAGGCAAGAAAGGTACATTAATCTAAATTACCTCATTTGACTTGTACTTCTGAGAACATTTCTAATAAACCTCACAGTGCATTATTTATAGGTAGGCTTGAACAAATTTCCTATATTTAATAAAAATTTGATACAAACACTGGAATTTAAAATAGTTATACCATTCCGCTTTGCTACTTATTTAGTCTTCTAATTTCTTGAAAGTGATTTGTATGTTTATTTAAGTACTGATCGGATAAAAAATTTTTAAAAACTGTTTTTGAAAAAATTTTTTTAATTAATTTATGGGTTCTCCTAAGGTTTATTAATTAAATATAATTTAATTTATTAATTTTACTAAAATTTCACATTTCCAAAGAAATCTTATTCTTAATATAATAGCTTTTATATTGGCTACAAATCAGCTTGAGCAGCAATAAATATTTGATTCTAATCTCTTAATATTTTACCATATTTACTATAGTTAATTATCCAAAGATTTCATTAATTGTAAGGAGGCTTACATTAGGAACACATATTTTATATTTGTGGCCCTCTTGAAAATTAAGACTGCATTTTTGATGAGCTCTGGAATTAAATTATATCAAAAAAGTTTGAAATTATACTTTCGGTTTGTTGGAAAGTTATTATTTAGTAATTGCATTTGAGTTTTTTTTTTTTATTTAATATTCAAGTACCTTTATTCCTTTTAATATTACCTGTATAAGATTGAGTATAATATATATTTCATAAATTAATAGACAAAATATAATAATTATTTATAATTAATACTTTTATTATTTATTTAATGCTATACGGAATTTAACACTGGGGCTTAAGCCAGCCAGATAGATATAATCAGATATTCATACTTTGACTTTTGGCGATCCAGTTTCCTCTTTTCTACGGGGAGTTACTTCAATATGTACTCGACTAGTTCCACACTGTGCACGTTCACAGATTGCCTTGGGTAGGTCTCATGTGGTCTTTAGCTACTACGTATGTCTATATAATCACTTTTCTCTAGCTGCTTTTTCTATGAGTGCTTATGTTCAGGTAAAACCTCTTATAAGCTAAGACTTTTTGTTTGGCTTGCTGAGGGGGGAAAACCCCGAGTGATACTCTGCTGAGGTTGTCTTATGCAGGGTTTTTGCCTTTCTTTTCCTTATCAAATAGAGTCCTATTTGAGATCCGAGCGGTCTATCTCTTAACTTCTATCCTATCCTTGTTACACTCAACCCCATGTTGCAAGGATAAGTGTATCATTCAGTTTTAATACGACTTGTGTGATCAACGGTCGACGTTTTTGTTGACGTGGTCCCCTATACCTTTTGCCTGAAGTATTCTGAGTAGGTTCTCATATCCGAGAATTTTATTATTTAAGTTACTTAAAAGGAATAGTTTACAGTATGTTATCACTAAGGAACTTAATTAAAAGGATAATTAAGAATCTTTAGTTATCAAACTTTTAAGTTATTCATTAGAAAAAGTAAGATTAAAAGGAATTATTTTAATCCCTAGAAAGCCTTATTCACTCTAAGTAAAGCGAGTTGTAAATAAAGACTAACAGAATATAGTCGAGCAATACCACATTTTATACTTCCTATTCTTACACAATTTTTAACCAAATTTAGACTAAAAAATATTATGCGAAGGCACATCAAAACTCAATCTAGATAGTAAGAGAGTTTTCTCATTTAAAATCAAAGAACTGGTATTTTTGTAGAATTTGTAAATAAATGTTTAGCATTAGATACCCTACTACATTATTATAAAGCACCTAATTGTTTATTCTGAGCAGAATTTAGCTCTGCTGGGCTATGCTCTTATCTTAATAACAAATTTTAAGTGCATTTAATTTTCACTTTTAGATTGTGAAGTTATTGTATTATAAAGAGCTTTTACAAAATTAAACGAGGAAATAAAGAAAATACCAGTATGAACAAAGTGCAGTTCAAAATAAAATGAGAAAATTGGAAGTTTAATTTGAGAACCCTTATAATAATAATTCATAAAGAAAATTCTCAGAATAAAATTAATTGTGTACTTAATTACAAAAGGACATTACCAATAACATCAATAAAGTATAAATTCAAGCAATTATTAAAAAGTTGAAGAAAAAAATAATGAAATAAAAAATCTAAAAGAATGGTTAAATCATCAAGTCAATAGATGAATTAGTTAGAGGAGACCTGCACTCACATTTAAAGACTTGACTAGACATTTAATAGTCAGCTTAAAATATGATAGACTCTATCGAGAGAGAGCTAAATGAGTCATTAATTTAGACAACACAAAAATTAACAACTAAACTTCATTTAAAGATTCATTTTAGTCATACTCACTTGTTTATTTTGATTAAAATTTGTGATTTCAACTTTGGGAGATACTGAATCATCAGTACTGTAGAGTTGTGACATGGAGATGCATTCATGAAAAATTTATGAGAACATTTATGATTGTATAAATTAGATTAAAATTAATTAGAACACTTATTGCACTAATCAAAATGGAAATTTCTCTAAAAATGTTTGATTCTCCTCTTCATCGTCATCATCTTCATTGAACTCATCAATTTCATCTTCATAGACTTCCCTCTGTCTCGTTTGCGAAGTGCCAGTCCAGCTGATCCTCTGGTCTTTCCAGGTAGGACCACTAAAAAATAAAATTTTAAAGATATACTTTTTGTAACTTACAGTTTATATGAGTGTTGTACTTCCAACTGTGTCTGATCTATAGGAATACATTTTAATATATTAAGTTTTTGATTAAATTAATTAATTTCCTATTAAAAATCATAATTGTTAATGCGTCTATAGCATTAATCAAGGCACCTGATAAAAAATATCGTTCATCTCTATTTAAAACCTCAGATCATTCAAATTAATCTTGGAGATACCTCATATAGTCCAATTATCAATATTTCTGGAGTTATAGTTTAAGGAGACTAAACATTTTAATCATTCAAAAAATGTCCCTACATTAATGGGGCTAACTTATGGGGTCAATAAATGCAGAGCTTTGAAATGATAACTACTCTCCTTCTCATAATATTGCATCACCTACCTAGAGAGAAATTCTAAGAGGTAATACATAAACCTGAGTCAGTATTTAGCTGCAAAAGAGCTGATTGATTCAGGAATTATTACAAGTTTAAAAGACAATTTAAATGCTTTGATCTCAGGGGACAAAAACTAAGATTCAATTCCATATTAAATTGTTAACACTTTATAAGACCAATTAATAATTTGGATTATGATATTATTCATTTCTCAAATTTTCTCAAAAGTAATTCTTTGATTATAAAAATTTGCCAAAGTAATAAAAATTTTATATAAATGTTACAGGATCTAAATTTAATCTGTAAATTAGAATTTAAAACAGCATTTTAAATTGTTGTAAAGTAAATTTAAATAGATTGATGTCTTTATATTTAATCCATATAGTAAATATTTTAAATGATTAAATAAATTAATGAGACAAAAAGTGTATTTTCATATAAAAATTATTTCCTCTAATGATTTTTCTTTAGTTGTATTTAATTTTTATTCCATCTAAATCTAAAATATTTTAAATATTTTTTCCTATAAATTTGATTCAATAATATTTGTTAAATTAATGTTCAAGATATCGTAACATACTACAAAACCTACCATTTAAATATAATATAAATATAATTTATGATAAAATTTATTTAAAACATGCTCTAGACGAATAATACTTCGTTTAATTCAATGATTTATTGAACATTAACCAACTTCTGATGATGATATTTTCTTGTTCTAGGTTAAAGCATTTACTAACCACGTCACGGCAAGCCATACATTCAAGTTACTGTTTATGGTAGGTGCGGCTCTATTGACAAGCAAATCACAGGCTACAACGGTTACTCAGTTCTCAACACTGCTGTTGTTGCTGGTAAATGGCCGAAGCTACTTTCTTCGCCTTCTCAAATAATTCTAATTGCAATCTATGGAATTATTTTCTAAGTATTATTATTAAACTTTCTAAGTTTACTATCGAATAGCTAAGAGTTGAAAAACAGAGTTACTAGAATGTTAATATATTTATAATCAAAATCAAATTTAAAAATATAGAAATGGATAATTTATTAACAAATTTGCATAAATAGTATTGATTGAATATCTCTAAGCATCTATAGAAATGTTATTTGACAAAACCCTTCAATATTCCTGATCATTAATAAACTATTAAATAAATATGTGTAATTTATAAAAATAATTAAACAAAGTAATTTGTTTATTTATTCTCAAACAGAATCCTTGGCACTACTGATGCATTTACTGTCAAATCCTAGCTACTAGATATGCATTTATTTTATTATAATTTAAATATGTGAGGGCTATATAAGTTTACTATATTGCCATTAAGAACAATGAAAAGATTATCTCGTGAGCTATTACTTACAAAAATATGGTAAGTTAACTGTCTTTGGTTTGGAATTATTATAATGATATATTTCTTTAACTAATTCCAATAATTAATCCTTAATATAATTTGATTACATAAGCTTTAAAGCAAATTTAAAAAATTACTTTATATATTTAACTTTTTAAGCTAGTACTATTGCTATTACAATCCCAGCTGCCAAGTTGCTATTGAACGACGGTGAGGTCTTGACTGCTAACCTCTGCAGACTAGATCTAGGATACTTCGAATCTAAGCTGATGTCGAAGTCAATACTTACTGTAAGCTCAGAACTGTCCAAACTATAATATTTATATTTTACTGCTAATATTTCATTTGAATGATTAAGTTTAAATAAAATATTCATACTATAGTTATTCAAAAATATTCAGCTTAATAATTTTTTATTCATTATTTAGGGTAATGATAATTTTACTAGCGATTTGATTATAATCGATCATCCAGGCATAGAAAATAGCATTATTGAAAATACAAATACAAAATCAATGATTTTTTAATAAGGATAATTTGTTTTTTAATTTAATTTTAATGAAATTACAGACACAAATGAAGACTGTGTAGATCATTCTTCAACCATCGCCTGTCTCGTACTCAGTCAAGCTTTTGTCAGCAAATTCACTGTCCAAATTGGTTCAGCATCATTCTACAAGAAACCAGCCACAAATATATCAACTAAAGAATTATAAAGAGTATTGAGTCATTTTAAAATATATTCGATTTTACTCATATTTAATTTAAGTATACAAATATTAAAATCAGAAGATTTAAAGTTAATTTAACATTAAATAGTGAATTTTGTATTCAATTTTATAATTTAAATAAGAACAATTTGCTAAGATTTATAAATAACATAAAATTAAAATTAAGCTTTGGTTTATATAAAAATTGAATGTTAAGGTTGATATCACACCAAGTGCTATTATTTATCAACAAGGCCAAGAAGCAACAATTAAATCTCAAAATAAATTTGAAATTTTATGGAATATTCAATCCAGTTATAAGCTATGGAAAATTAAATATTTTCAAAAATTTAACTTAATCAATTGCAGATGTTTATTTTAATTATAAAAAAAAACCTAAGATTCAATGCCAAAATCCCTTAATTATATGTTACAGTGTATTGATTCGAAGGGTTTAATCTGGGTTTTAATAGAGTTATTTGAAAGAATTGTTAATTTACAAAAAGAGATATATAAATTAGTTTTTTGTAATTATTTATGATGGAAATAATTAAAATTATTAATTAACTCTAGTTAAGGTACGATTATAAATATAGACTTACCAGTCATATGCATAAAGTGCAAAGCTCTAATGTAAGAGTGCCTCAGCCTTTAAGCATCATGATTTGCTACCTGTTAAGTATTCCAATTCTGAATGTTGATAAACATCCTGCAGAGAATAAAAAATTTATTAGTGTAAACACAGACTAAACTCTAATATTCAAAAAATTTATAATATTTGACCTTCATTCCGCTTGTTTAGCAGGCTGTAATTTTTCCTCGCAAGTGTCCTGACATTTACTAACCCTTCATAGAATCTTGCTAACATTTATAGAAGGAATGTTATTACTTTCAAGTCTGTCATCAGAGTGTAAAGAGCGATTTATTTTTGAAGTGCTATTTTATTCCAACAACATTAACTATTTTTTAGATGAAATGCATATTGCTATTACCAATATATCAAGTACATATAATCCGTTAAAACTATATATTTAAAGTAGAAATTTTTTTTTATTAATAGGCCATTAAATAAGAAATATGAAAGTATAGACTTCGACCAAAATGCTCTATTAAACATGATAAATATCATTCAGCCTGTTGATACCCAGTCATATGACTAAAGAGTCTAAAGATGCTGATGAAAAGTTAAACATAACTCATTTGTATAACATTCCTTATAGCCACAAATTAATGATAGAATTTTATTTGATTTAAATTAAAACATATTACAAGATACCTTTTCTGTATTATCTATTCATAACTTGACTCTCTATACAGTAAACTTGATTAAAATTAGCTGCATGAGAGTGAGTTATGATAAGACAACGCAGCTAGAGAAAAGTGACTATATAGACATACGTAGTAGCTAAAGACCACATGAGACCTACCCAAGGCAATCTGTGAACGTGCACAGTGTGAAACTAATCGAGTACATATTGGAATAACTCTCTGCGGAAAGAGGAAACTGGATCGCCAAAAGTCAAAGTATGAATATCTGATTATATCTATCTGGCTGGCTTAAGCCCCAGTGTTAATTTTCCGTACAGCTTTAAATATTAATAATAATGATAAGACAACAGCATGTCAAACAGAAGGAAGAATGAATGTTTATAAATACTGTTCCAGCCTAAATAAATGAATAACTTCACATATTTAACGAATTATAAAATTGATTTGATATCTCTTTCTCTCCTTCATTTTTTGTTTAACTGAGGCCAATAATTCATTCCTTTAACCAGCACCAGCATCTTTATTCATTGCATCAGATTTTAAAATTGCTTATAATCCTCTAACTCATTTAATTAAGAATTTCACTTTATGAAATGTTGCATTTTCCATTTAAAATATACCAGTCTTAGATTTACTATCAAATTTAAAATCAAGGCTTAAAGATAAGGATACTTCTTTAATTATCTTACTAGGTCCCACTTATAAGTATAACTTGCTTTCTTTAATATTTTCTTATTAGGACAAATTTTTTAGCTTTTCTTAAAGCCTAATCTATAATATATCTGAGATTACTTTCTCATAAGGTTAATAAAGAAGAAGTTACTTTCTTGAAACTCGTTAGTATATTTCTTCGTATGATGGTAGGCTATCGACTCATCTCCCATAGCTTCCTCACAGAAATTATTGATAGAAATCTGTGGTTAGTTTGCTATTTCAATCAACTTAATCTCTTAGTTTTTTAAAGCCTTTTTTTCATCATAAATTTATATTTTTGCCATATAGGGAAAGCTACATTATATAATTTATTTATAAACGATATTCATATTATCTTATGAGTGATGTATCGTTATAGATAACCGTTGCTCAAGAATCTAGATATTATTTCTTGAGCATCATTTCTATCCATTCAGTCAAAATAGTGTAAGAATCTTAAAAATTTAAATTCTTAAATTACATTTAATGTATAAATAAATTAGTCTTCAATAATTATTATAATTATTTTTAATAAATTTATTTGATTTTAATTTAACTATATTTAATATGGGCGCAAGTCGTAAACATTATATTTTTACTACTCATTTTTATTATACTAATAATTTATAATTCTAAATTTTATTTTTTTTATTTAAAATTCCTTTATTTATGAAATTCCTTTTCTTCTGGAAAGTTGATTTATTCACTGTATTAAACTTTAGTTAAATAATTTATTTAATACATTGATATTCTTTTTAATTTAAAGTTTTGTTAACTTTATTTGTAAATTATTTCAAAATTAATCATGTAATTCTTATGAATAAATTATACTTTATATTGATAAAAAGCAAACTTCATTTCTATTGCTCACTATATATAAACTTATTAAACGATTTAAAATGAAAATAGTATGATAAAAAATAGACTGAAATAGCAAAAATAAATTTGTTTGTTCTTAAATTCACAAGAAAATAAAATTATTTAAAAAATTACGCATATTACAAATTTAAAATATTAAGAATATAAGTACAATTGATATTTCTTTGTATTTAAGGATTTTTTATATTCACGATTTTTATACTATTTTGACTAAATGCTTTACTCGTAGATTCCATCTATGTTCCTCTTACTTTTAATCAGTTTCAAAATTTAATTTTAAATTTCTGGATCCAGTTGTTTAATATCTTACTTTAAATATAGGATGTCAACACCCATAAAATGCGCTAAGAAAGTTTTAATTGCTGGAACAGTCATCAGAGAGTGGCCTCCATATTTTTTCAATTTAATTCCATTAAATTAGTTATAGGTTTGTTTTAATTTAATTATTACTTGTACTAAATCGTTTAAATTCATTGAAACCAAATTTAATAACACCAAAAACTAATTTATTCATTAATTTAACAAAGAAAGTTTATTAAGATAAATTTTCTAATCTTGTGCAACACTTATTTGGATCCAGTACTTATCTGAACCTTTATGAGTTAATACCAAAATTATAATTATTAAGCAAGAAATTCAAAATTATTGCCTTAAATTAACTACAATTATGGCAGCGTATTTATAAAGTTAATCATTATTGCGGCATTTAAAACTCCTAAATTAAGTAACTATCGCAAGAAAAAGTTTTAAGAGCTAAATACTAGAAATTTATATTTGTATTAACATGGTGGTTAATTTTAATCGCATAGCCTTTTCTTTAGGAATTGGATAGTCCAAGTAATTTTTTTTGATCCATTGAAAGCCAGAAGTTAGCTAAATTAAGAGGGATATAGATTTAAGGTATATTAAGTTTTAAGCAAGCATCTTCTTCATTGAGGTTAAAACAATAAATTGAAAGCAGAAGTGTGAGTTCAAACATTATTGAAGAAGATGAGAAGTAAAAGAACATCCAAAAACTGAAAAATAGAAACCTTTTAATACTAAGAGTGCTAAAATTTTCTCCACTGACTCCAGTTTGAAAAGAAACCTTAAAGAGGTATACTCTGTTAAGACAAAAGTGTATATGAAGCAGGACAAGATTATTAGTAGATACAAATGCAAAACTTATTTGAAGTCTTACATTCATTAGCTAAAGTCAAGAAGAATATGCAAAACATCATTTAAGTGAGTGCTATTATTTTTAAAATTAAGAGATTTTAAAATTTGTGGCATCAAAAAGAAATAATAATACTATTTAGTTTAAAGAGTGTAGCAGCCTAAAAAATCAGAAGCAATTTGAATAAAATAATCAACCAGCATGAAAAACCTTTGCTTTTTGTTTAAAAGAGAAAGCAATACATATTACTGCATTAAATAAAGTTGATCTTAAAAAATGAATTTAAGTTATTTGCATGTAGACTTGCTTTTCACGTCAAAAATCTTAGTTTTTTATATACATTCATTCATAATTTTAATAGATCTAACAATAAAAAATGAAAATGCTAATGAATAAATCATACTTAGAGAGCTTAATGGAGAGATTGCGAGAGCCTTCTAGAGCAAGTTGAAGTTATTCTAGGTTTTGCTTTAATTGTTCTTCTGATGAAATTTATTTGGATTACCCTTAGATAATACATTATTAAAAAAGTATTCACATGATTCGCATGAGATACTCTCAAATTAATAAAGTATAAAAGGAACGTCAAAGGACTAAGTTAAATCTATATAGAATTAAACCCTGAATGTAATGTTAAATCTATGCTCTTTAGATATAGTTGTATTCTTACTTTAACTAAGTTTTTAATTACCCCAGGTTTTTCTCAATAAGAGAAAAATGAGCGATTTCTTTCTGTGTGGTGAAATTTGTGGGCAATAGTTGCAATCATATTAGAATGTGATGTGGAAAGTATATCGCACTTTGGTTTAAATTGAGAAATAATGAATAAATTAGGCAAAGAGTCATACAAAGTAAGTAGATAAATGCTTGAAACTTTAAAGACTATAGTATATTAGAAAAGCTAATAGTAAGAATATAGTTTTATCCTAAATAATTGCTAGATGACATACAGAAAAATTTAAAACAGCAAAATTCTAAAGTTAAAAAGAAGAAATTCAAGGAAATAAAGTATGATTGATTTAAGTAGAGTATTAATAATTAAAAGCATATTAAATTCTAAGAAAACTAGAATTTTTCTACCAAAATCTTTATGACCACAACTTTATCTTATTAATCAACATAATAGAATATTTAATAAAGGGAATTGGGAAATTAACTTTAAAAAGCAAAGAAATAAAGAAATAGGATTATTTATAAGATTCTACTGAGAAATTTTGCATTTTTATTTTATATAGAAAATTATTTTCAATTGTAATTGAAAGTTCTTATTAAAAAGTCTTATTAAATGTAATATTTGTAAAATTGCTTGAAATCAAATAATTATTAATCATTTATTATGTTTTACTTAGCTTAATTTAAAACAAGGGGACTAATTTTCTTTAAATAAGATTAAATATATTATGGTGCAAGATGTGTTCTAAAAAGAACTAGTCTATTTATTAACAAAATTCCTCTTCTTAGCAATATATGATGTCATAGTATGACATTATAAATATGTTGATAATATAAATGTAATCAATAACTTAAAAAAAACCTTGTTCTCAAGGCAATGTTGTTTAATATAAACTAAATAATAAAAAGCTCTCAACTTAGTAAGAGCTTCAACGAAATTGTTTATAGAATTTATTAATTGCTTAAGTATAATAAAATTCAAGCTTTCGGATAAAATTATATGCATTATATTTCAATTTTACAATTAAAGTATTCATAATATTTTGATTGTAAATTTCATTCATTAAATATAAATTAATTTTATTATTTAAATATGTAATTTCATTTAAATATAGAGTTAAAAATGTTTTCTAATTTTGTTGTTGTTAAAAAGATATATAAATTATCTCATTTTTTTGAAATTGATAATTTGCATTAAATAATTCCTTTGCCATTTTTATTTTTCCCTCAACTGACTCTGTTATTGCTGCACCTAAGGCAAGATCTCTTAGTTAAAATTATTAGATAATTGATTTTTGAACTTTCACTTTTATTAATAGCTTATCAATGCTTCATTTTTAATTATTATTGCTAAAGTATAATTGATTTGGGGAAATTAAATTAAACTAAATAAATAAATAATTAAATTAGGGGCAGTTAATTTTCTCCAAACCTAGACAATATGGTACTTGTTCGATAGAGAACTAGAAATTAGCTGGGCTATATTATTGGCGGTACAGCCCTTTCGCATTCCATAAGAGAGATAACTCGATTTTAATTATGGCATTAAATCAACTAAACAAATCACTCAAAATTAAAGTCGAGTTATCTAGCACCTAAGATGCGATAAAATAGTACTGTAACAAATTGTCTAGGTTTGGAGAAAGTTAACTGCCACTAATTTAATTAATTATTTTATTTATTTTTATTTAATTTTCCAAATCAATTAAATTTTAAAATATTAATAAATTATGCAAATTCTCATATCTAAGAAAATTTCACCCAAAATTTCACAATTAAAATTATTTTTGGAACTAGTTTAAATATAAAATAATGAACAGGAGAAATAGTATTAGGAGCAAGGGGCAAACCGCTCAGTCCCAAGAAAGTGCTCTACTTACTGAAGAAAAATAAGGTGTTAAAAACTCTATAGAAAAACACTTCAGTAGGGTAGGTATCAACGCGGGATTTTTCCCCCTACTAGGCACTATATCGCTCTGGTAGGTTAAAGGGTTTTTACCTGCATAAGGTTCTAGAACGCAAAACCACCCGAAAGATTTAATCAGCATATATCCTGAGAGGGTTTAACATAAGGAAGTTAAGACACAGTAACAACGCATAGTTCTGTGTAATCCTATGTGAAAAAACTGTATGAGTGAAGAGGACAAGCCTTAAGATACTAATCATCTATCTGGGTAACAAATCCTGGGAGCTAAAACAAACCCAGTCTCCAATACAGGACACCAATGGTACGTATAAAGGGAAGAAAGAGCACTAATGATTATATTATCTGGTTGGTTTAATCCCAAGTATTATTTCTGTAAAGCATTAAATAATAATAATAATAATATAAAATAATTTAAAAACCTGGTAATTTATATGTTTACTTTCCAAATATTAATTGCTTTGATCGTTATTAAACTTACAAAATACTCTAGAATATCAATAATTCTTAATCATGTAATTAAATTTATTACTAAAAATTATAATGTGTTTAAATTGTTGTTTAAATCTCAAACATGTCAAGCAACGTAGCCATGGCTAACGACTCCATATCCCTCCTAGTATCCGAAGATCACATTTACACTGATTTAGGTAGCTCTCAAATTATTTTTAAATTTCTTCCAGAAATTCTATAATAATTTTGGGGAGAGTAGTACATAAAACTTAATAAGGTAAAAATTTTGAAGTATAAGTGAAATTTTATATTAATCAAAATTGCTAATAACGTGAATTAGGTAGAAGTCTTAAAACAATAAGTCAAGACTTAGTAAATGGACTATAGCGTATATTTGAACTAGAATATCTCAAGTTGTTATTTATGAATTAGTCTGAGATATTTACACTCTGATCTTGAGCTGATATCAGCCCATTGACCGCTGATATTAGCGCAATGTATCGTAAAAAGCTCCACTTCGAACGACATCTCGCTGGATCCACATTCTTAATTCATTGGCCTCTGAGTGCTTTAATTGCCCTCATTTTTAATAATTCTTAATTAGTCTTAATTAATTTGATGATTAATTAAATTACGCAATTTAATAATTTAATAATTTATCACGAATCAGATTTCTCTATAGTGAAATTAATCTAAGTTTAAACTTTTTAATTTTTCATTAAAAATTAAAATCAAATCATCAAATTAATTAAGATTAATTAAGAATTATTAAAAATGAGGGCAATTAAAGCACTCAGAGGCCAATGAATTAAGAATGTGGATCCAGCGAGATTTCGTTCGAAGTGGAGCTTTTTACGATACATTGCGCTAATATCAGCGGTCAATGGGCTGATATCAGCTCAAGATCAGAGTGTAAATATCTCAGACTAATTCATAAATAACAACTTGAGATATTCTAGTTCAAATATACGCTATAGTCCATTTACTAAGTCTTGACTTATTGTTTTAAGACTTCTACCTAATTCACGTTATTAGCAATTTTGATTAATATAAAATTTCACTTATACTTCAAAATTTTTACCTTAGTATAATTTCAATTAATTATGAAGTTAAAATAATATATATATAATATTTTAATAATTTTTTAGCTTCTTAAATTATGATAAAGGCCCTTTATATATTTATATCATATAATTCAAGAAAAGTGTACCAACTTTTTAATACGAGATTTGATTTAATTTTATTCATGTAATATCCCTCAATAACCTAATATTGCTCAGACCCTAAAGTAATATAATGAGCCCAGATTAAAAAATCTCGTAGAGCATAAACTTCCTCCCATCCCAATTCAGTACAATTGGATTTACAGAATTAATGCGTCATAGAAAATCCAAATCTCGCCATCTTTGGGGTCAGTCTCTAAGGCCAACTCAAAATATAACCGTTATGGAGGTCTCAGAGATAGATCAGCTCGCTGGTCTCAATCATTTTTGGGATTGTAAAATTGTAAAAACCAAAGAAAGTAGATAGAATAATCCTTTTATACATCTTTCGATAGAATTTTTTCTTTCATGAAGATTACCTCAGAGTACAAGGGGATAAAAATATGGCAAGAAAATTAAGTCAACTACATCAGGGAAGGTGTCATTACAATATAACATTGGCAAGTTCAAGGACTGAAATGGGGGGCTCTATACAGCACAAAATAACAATAATCCCTATATTATAAAATGATTGATGACTATAAGAGCTATCATTTCATAATAATGGAGATAAACTGAAGATGACGCCCTCAGTGCAACTCGGAAAAGAATGTCCACATTATAATATAGGTTCTCATCTATGGGTTATTTATCTCCAGACCACAGAAATAAATTCAACAACCTTCTAAATAAAGTCGATCAATGAATGAAATAAGTAAATAAATTTCCAAATACTTTATTATTTTATTACATTTGGGCAACCAATTGCTTCCTTTGCTGTTTTCAATTAGGCTGACGGAATGGTAGCTTGGGAAATATATTCAAGGGCTTTAAAAACTAGAAGCCCTGTAGGAATATTTATTATCTGATGATCTTGTCATTGCTAAATGTTACTGAGAAGAGGTAATAAGTAAATTAAAAAGAGCAAATAAAACTAACCTTGCAGATTTATACGACAATCAAAGGTAGATCATCTTCAGGATCATAGTATGTTTTCTTCTTTCTATATAGTACATTCAAAACCCCAAAACCCCTTAGTGAGGTTTATAAGTGCTTTGATTTGTAGGGTATAGTTGGGGTCTTATTGGGGTTAGTAGAGAAATTAGGCCAATTTGCAAAATGAGAAATAGAAATTAGCGAAATTTAGGGTCTATTTATGATGAGTAATATTTAGATTTACTGCTTAAGCTTAGGTATGGTACAAGTATTAATATAGACTAAGCCAAACCTGTACTAAATTATGCAGCAATAGCAAAGTTATTACGCAAGAGTGCCTCAACTGTTAGGTATCACTGCTTGCTAGCTGTTTAGCATTTTAATTCTGGTTGTTGAACGCATCCTGCAAGAAAATAAAAGTTCTCTCAGGCTCATATTGACTTCCTCTGCGACTCTAAGACTTTGAAGTATTAGGCACACTTTCCATTAGACTAGCGAGCTGTCATGTTTCATCGCAGGTTTCCTGACATGCGTATATCTCCTTAGACTATAGCCAATATTTATAGAAGAAATGGTATTACTTTCAAGACTGTCAACAGAGTGAAGAGAGTGATTGATTTTACAGTGCCATTTTATAGTTATAATTTAAACTATATATATGATTAAATGCAGAGAGCTATTACCAATAACATCAAGTTCATACACGCTGATGAAGCAGTGTTTACATTCAACACCTTTATTAATAAGTCTTGGTATAAGAAGTATGATAATATAGAAGTCTATGATTAAAAAGTGAAGGTAGTCACCCATGCAATTTTAGCTGGTATAAGTAAAGATTCAGGCCTAGAGAGTTATGATATTCACCCTCGCTCTATTAAGCGAGAGCAGTATATAGAGTTCCTACATAAGCTCAGAGAGAAGTATAGTAACCAAGAGATCATCCTGTTTGTTGATAACCTCTCAGTTCATAAGACTAAGGAGTCTAAGAAAGCTTATGAAGAGCTAAACATAACTCCTGTATACAACGTTCCTTATAGCCCTTAATTTAATGGAATTGAATTCTACTGGAGTTAAATCAAGATTCACTACAAGAAGCTGCTGCTATATCATCTTATGCATGACTTGCCCATCGATACAGTAGACTTAATTCAAACCAGCTGTAAGAGAGTGAGCGTAGATAAGACAACAGTCTGTGCGAGAGAGGGAAGAATGAATGTTTATAAATAAGTTTTAGATTTAAACGAATGAATAAGTTCACATATTAAACTAAACCATAAAGGGGTTTGGCTTCTCTTTCTTATCCTCTTCTTATGGCTTGCTTGGGCCCATATTTCTTCTCTTAGTGCCAGCTCCTGCATTTATGTTAATTTCATCTGGTTTTTAGACATCTTTATAAAGCCTCTTGCTCACCTCATAAATTGTCTGCGACTT
>ARYC01006138.1:0-26895 GCA_000711775.1 Oxytricha trifallax
TGTGCTAAGGAGAGAGCTGGCCCACCTTACGATAAGTCATGCGCAAGTCATCCTTCAGATATTTAATGATCCGCTGTCTCGACAACACTATGCCTCTTTCCCTTAGCAAGTGACTTTGGACCTCTCTCGATGTGATTATGCTAATGGGATTGTGAAGAAATACACCAATCTCGCTTATGGTCCCACCCATCCTACGTGGCCGCGGCCCTCTCTTCATAGTGAAGAACTAGATTAACCCCTAATCCGTTGATACATCAAGTAGTTTCCTCACCTTGTAGCAACTGAGTCCCAGCATATTCGAGATTTGGAGCACGCTCCTGCCTTGCTTGTGATAGAGTTCATCGCATGAGCGCTTGAGTTGACAGCATTGCGCTTCAGACCCATGTCTATAGCTAGAATTGCCTTGCGAATGAAACTCACTTTGGCTTTCCTGCAGCGAACCATTTGCTAAGTCATTCCATGTGATGCTGCAATTCAGAGTGTCTTATCTAGGAACCATCACTGAAGAGCTGGAGCTCTCGTTAACCATGCTTACTCTACCACTGCCTAGTAAACCCAGATTCTAAAAGCCGTCGAAAATCTCAAGGGCTTAGAAAGCGATGCTCTTTACCTATTCTGGGTCGAGGACTGAATCCATCTGGGGATCTTCTCGGAGGCAGGTGCTCACAAACTTCTTGGAGTCCACCACCGTCGCTCTAATCTCGAGCATAGAAGTTTCTAACTCCAATCGTTACAGTCGTCTCTCAATGTCCTCAGGAGTCCAGCAAGAAATACTAATTGGTGACTCCTGCAAAATGCCACTGGTAACTAATTCAGAGCTAATGAATTAATTTGGCCCACTCCTTTGCATAGAGCAATGGCCTCTAGTAATCTTGGTGGATTCTTAATCAAATCTCCCTGAATCCGTCGAATAAGGAAAGTATGAGTCGATGCGGCTCCTACATATGTTTCGGTTCATGAGTCCCCTTGGCTCAATAAATCCTGAGTTTATTCAATTAGATAAGGCACTAAACTCTTATGCCAAAGCACCAAACTCTAGTGCTTCCGCCTTAGTGAAATTCATTCCACTCTAGTGCTAAAGTGTACCAGAGTAAACCCTTCTAAATCAGGATTCTTGGCACCCTAGTCTATGACAGTCGAGCTAGTCTCTCTGTCAACTGATATGATTTAGATTAAAATCATTAAGTTATGGAAGATAATGCTTAACAGTAGCAACTGGACTATCACGAGATCTCTTCAAAAGTCCAGAGCAAGCGTGACTTATACAACTTTATGGCAATTGAATGCTAAGCTCACATCCTCGATACAAGCAGCTCAACTCCTATTTCCTGTCTTAAATACTAAAGGGCGAGAAGAAGGCAAGCTTCCAATTACGAGTCTTACTGTTATATAGTACATCAGGCGTGATCAAGTGAAGGTATCATGCATCCCAATGCTGGCAGGGTTGGCTGTTTCTAACCTATTAGACTTTGCTGTGCAAAATGCTGAGCCTCTGGAGTACCTTCCAGATTAAAGAGATTGGAATCGCATGGACCGCTAGTGGTTGGAACCATATTGTACACAATGAGGCAAGAAGAGCTTTAGGGAATGATTCGTGAGGCTCAAAATCAATCAGCCCAAAAGCAGCAGTAGAGTCAGGGGACATGTGTGCAGATTCGGTCAGAGTTCCAGGAGGCATTCCAGCGCTGTGTACATTTCAAGCGTAAGTTTTACTTAATATTCAATACCTTCTGAAGCTCACAAAGGCAAGGCCATTTCGATGCTTAAGGCGAATGCTAAGCGACGGCGCAGCAGGCAAGAATGCGAGGAGACAAAGGACGAGGAGCTAATGCTGAGAGCAGACAAGCATCAGTACATGCTAGAGGTGAAGCGGCTGAAATCTGAATATAGTCAGCTTGCCCAAATGCAAAGACCTTAGTGAATGCCAACCAGAGGACAGATCAACATCCCAAGCCTCTTAACATTGGCTCAGCTCCTTTTGGCTCACAGAGCTTGAATCAAGCGCACTTCAAAATATGAGGCTCTTATAAATGCAGTAGGGCGTTTCGATGAGTGAGCTCAAAATCTTATGACTTGAAGGTTGCTCCAACTCTTAGGAGCTGATAGTGAACTAATGCTGGAATCGAGTGTCCCGGAGGTCAAGGTACACTGAAGAATGCTGCAAGATATCTCAATGGCCTTTAAGATAATGAGAGCTCATAGCGATGACTTTGAGCGAATGCAGTGTGCTCTCTTTGTAGTTCATCTAATGTTACGCCACTAATTGTATGTTGAGAGTCTTGGCTTCAAGAGTTGAGAGTGAATATTTTATTAGTATGTTTATTTGGCCCTTAAGAAGTATTAGTTATTAAGCAGTTGCACTGTTGTGAAGTTGAATTACAGTATTAAGCGAGAGTTTAGTAGTTAGGCGAGTGTTGATAAATATGTATTACGGTGCAGTATAGTGCTGTAGTTATCTCACTCACTTCCTTAACTCTAGTGAGTAGTATATTGTAGCTCGTTATTGAGCTCATGATTGAATTCAGCAGGCGATTAGGACGGAACAGCATGATTGAAATCATCGTCCTCTGTTGCTTAGCTTAGTGAATGATTAAGCTGCTCGAGTCTGGTGTTCGAGTGGCGTTTTAAGTTATTACTCTAATGAGAAGGAACATCAGGCTGTTGGTCATGGGATACTTCCAATGTATGAGAAGCTGCTCTATCGGCAGGGCCTCTCTAGGTGATAGCAGCTTATACTTTAGTTGCCTTTTATGTGAGATGTGAGCTTGTCTTGTACTGCACTGAGATGCCGATCGAACACTATTTCTTAAACGTCACCCAAATCAATCACGAATGCTCTGCTCTTACAATTTCGTGGATATTGCTTTGCCCGAGCAAGTCCACGTTCACTTGGAAATCGCTCACTCTGTATGCGTCTCTGATTGAGAGGAGCTCCTAAGGCAGATCCTCTTGCTCTATCAACACTTGCGAAAGGCGATAGAGATTTATCTTGCAGTTGCCCAGCACCCATCGAACTTGGCGTAGGAGCATTTCCAGGCACTCAATGTATTCTTCCAGTCTCTTATTAGTCCTCCATTATCTGAACTCGGCATGCCGCTTGCTATAGCTTGCTTGACTAATTTTCCTTTGCTTGATCTGTTGCATGGTCTTCAAGGAGTTTACGAGAATCATCTCAAGGCATAATGATGGCACTACATCCAGGTCCAAGGGGGGCTGAAGCATCTCACACATTAGCTTCTCAACTATATCAATTGCTAAGCTGAGGGAGCTCTCATGCTTGTTTATTAAGCTATCATATCTTGAACAGTCGTTCTGTGCTACTTCCTTGTATTAGTCTTTGAAGCCACATTCTTTAGAGTCATCTCCTTGCTTGATATTTATTTGCGCTCTTCTGCATTAACGAGCTGATGAAGATCAAGCACGGCCCACTCTTCAGGCAGACTCTCCCTCTCGAATATCGTTTGGCAGCTGTCTTGCTTTTTGTATTTGAGCAGTTGCCTCCATTCCTTCACCAGACCCTGAATAATCGAAGCCAATTGGAGCTTCCAAGGATTCTCTGCGTCTCCCACTTTAGTGAAAGCAATATGATTCTTTGCCAACTTGGTAAGGCTCACTCGCAATCGATTCGTCTCAACGAGGATGTAGCTTAAGTGTTTGGCATACACGAGCTACTCGTCCTCTAATGCGATAAGTAAATCACTTGAACAAGTTGTTGCAGGACCGTTTTCGAGCTCGGGCTCTTGGGAAATCTCTAAGATTTACGTCGAAGGCTGAATACTATCTAAAGCATCTCGGTGACAAATCTCCATTGAAGATCCATTCTATTCTTATTTAGTGACAGAGTTAAGTTTCCTGGAACCAAGATATTATCTTGAACGCTTCTTAGCTTAGTTCGATAGCACGCCATAGCCGACATAAAGCTGCTTCGTAGCCTCCTAATCTCGCATTCTGTTTTGAATACTCTAAGGTCGAGTCGTAGCGCCTTAGTAAATCTTTCTGGCCTTATCCACCAGCTTCAGAGTGCGGAGTCGGGGCTTCCAGTAACATAGCTCGCATGGATGCCAGTAGAAATCGTGAAGGGACCACTGTTGAATGCTTCGCTATAACTGCCGAGACTTGGTTGAGTATTTACGTTGCCACGCCTAGAAACTAACTGGGCTCCTCCTTCAATCGACAGCAGGTGGTGTGGTTCTTGAATGGCTTCTGCTGGAATGCTCGCATCCTTCGAAAGACTGGGACGCAATGATGGCCTTCGCTATTGATCTGACTAGTGAGGGAAGCACTACTGAATGCGACGGTCTTCATAACACTTGCTATGGCGTCGCTCTAGTTTGCCTTCGTGTAGTATTCGTCTTGTTCATACTTGAATAGGGTGTTAATCGCTCTCTACAGGGACCTATCCAATCTTTTCTTTTCATCGTCTTGTTTTGTATATAGTCCACTCAGATAGTCATAATTTTAGTTTTATTGTTTAATAGGTGCAGGCAACTAAGGCAGACAATGTGACAGTTAAGGCTCTGTTGCCACTCTTTCTTTAAATGTTGTTTGTTTGTTTTCTTTGCAATTGGCGCTACTCGGGTATCCTTCCATTGGGGCCTCCCATTCGGACACATATTGACTTAGCTGGCTTGGCGGTTCTAAGTAAATTCTATCCGGACGGCAGCCATCAATGATATACTGGCTGGGAGTAGCGGCCTCAAAGCATTAGTCTTATTATAGGTATGATAATGTTCCTTCCCTACACATGGTGTGAACAACTAAGGCTGGAATCTTACCTTAATAGGAGTGCTGAGACATCCGTGGTGGGATCGAACATGTTTCACATGGTTTGGTGGTGTGTCGAATCATCATGAGAAAATCCAATATGGCGGCCGCCATCTTCCTTCTCAATACTACAAACCCCATCCAAAGCCTCGTCCACTAATGTCGAATAAGAGAGCGTGGAACACGAGCCAAGAATGCTACCCACCACGTGTCAGAGGGCCCCATGACTTCTGTTCGCCATCTGAATGTTGCTCAGGAAAATACCAAGGCGCTGATGGAAAGATGTCCTGGTGAGCAGGGATCGTCGAACTCAAGATTGTCAAGCAAAAGATCCTCAGTTGGGTCCTCCGGCAGTCCAGGGTCGTCTTGCTCGCATGGTGAGTTGTCAATATCAAGTAGTAGGGGGTTCATCTGTTGGATTTGTGACTTTCTTAAGGATTCTTAAGTATAATTATAGAGGGGTAGCAGTTTATAATAATTAAATATACAATTCGTCATTTTGGTAGCTTTAGTAGAATAGCCTCTACTACTACTACTACTACTACTACTACTACTACTACGACACCTCATAATAATTACTAAAGCTAAATATTAATAATAATTAAATCTATCTTTATTAATTTCTATCGTCACCCAAATCTTGTAAATAACAGCATTGGGGTTTTATTATAATTTAATATTGAAAAATTTTGCATTTAAATATATGTAATTTAAGGATGAAATATTTGGTGGCCAGATGAGTATAAAGAAAATAATAGAAAAAAAGTATTGCGTAAGATAACTTATTTTTGAAAATCAATAATGACTATATTTCATTTATAGAGATTAGCTTTAGGCTATCACAAGTTTATTGAAACTATATTATTAAACTTGTATATAAAAATACAAATAATTGCCTATTTTAATTAAATTAAGAAGTTTCTGGTATACAATCATTACGCTTTAATGTAAGGTATCCATCATAATCATGAGGATAGTCTCTTCATCATTTGAGAGAATTCCTCGAATGAAATCTGGCCATCTCCATTGGCATCTACCTATCTGATAATTTCGTTTCTTGTGTAATTTAATTAATATATAATAGCTTTATTACACACCTCAATTTAAATGAATTCCTAAATATGATAAAATAATGAGATTTTAAATGTTTTATTCGTTTACTGCTTCTTCTGAAAGAGTCTTTCCGAATCCAAGAATTTCCTTGATTTCCTCAGATGAGATAAAGCCACTGCCGTCCTTGTCAAACATTCTGAATGCAGCCTGGAGCTTCTCGTTATTGTTAGATATATATTGGCATTCATTAATGTAATTCATAATTGTTTTTTTATTAAATAAAAGAAAAAACAATTTCTTACACTTCTATTAAATTTCCTAAATAAATAGTTATGCATTTGACCTTATTACTATTTAAGGTATTTTCAAAACTATGTTATTAATGAAAGTAAGTTTTACTTTTATATAAAAAAGAGAGGTTTGATAAGAAATTACAGTATATAATTTAATATAAATTATTATGTAAATTTCATGACCTTTGAGTTCAATTTTAACAATAGTCAAGAGGTTCTTTTTAAATAAAATTTTAAAAATAATTCTTTTCATTCATTGCTGCTACAACGAACTCAGAATAATCGATAAATCCACTTTCATCGATATCGACAGACTTGAACATCTTCTCAATGTCTGATTTGTCCATAATAATATTAATCATGCTTTTATATAGATAGAAGATTTGAAAATAGGGATGCCCCCCACATGCCTGGAATTTTTTAAAATTCCAGTTTTAAATTTGAATTCCAGATCTGGAAAAAAAATTCCAGTTTTAAATCTGGAACCAAAAAAAAAATTATTTATTCCAGATTTAGATCTGGAATTCCAGATATAAATCTGGAATTTTGTTTCCAGATCTGGAACCTTATTAAAATAATTTTATTTTTTCAATTAATATTTATTCAAAAAAAATATATTTTTTTCCAATTAATATTTATCAATAAAATTTATAAATTTTTATATTTCCAAGAATTATTTATTTTAAGAAAAAAACTCGTAAATATATCTTATATATAAATAATTAAATCTATTATTCTTGATGAAATAGTATATTTGCCATTTATGAATCTTCAAAATTTTGCATATTTTAACAGGTACTATTATAAAAATAAAATTTTTTTTTCTAAAAACATTCCTACCCTTTATTTTATAATATTTTTTTATATAATAATTATCAGTTGTTTTTTTTAAATCTTTTAAAAATAACATTGACATAGTAATAGAATTGTATAAAACCCCATTTATTAAAGACTGTATAAATTTTAATGGTATATAATAAAGAAATACACATTTATAATTTATTAATTATATATTTTAGCGATCTAATCCAAAAAATTAACACTTTTTCTGTAATCAGTAATAGTTTGTATATAATTTTTACCTCCTATTAATAACTTTGTAATGAATTGTAATTATTTTAAAAATAATCCTTATATTTCAAAATTAAATTATAGTTATATGACTTTTTCATTGACGATTTTAATTATGAAGAATTTCATATTTTTAAATCTGAATTTTAGAGAATATCTCAATAATAATGGCAATGCAATAGTTTAAATTCATAGACTTAGGATGATTGAAATTGTTAGTTACCCTTTATTAAGTAAAATTATGTTATATAAATGTTATTTTGTTACTTTATCATATGGGTACATATACTTGAATTAATCTTGGATCAGCGCGTTCAAATTCAGATAAAATTATTATAATATATAATTAATTATATTGTTTAAACTATTTGACTATATCTAATATTAAGTAAAATAAATCTTTAATTAATCATTATAATAAAGATCTTACTCTTTTAATTTTATAAGTATATTTTTTAAATATATCTTCTTATCTAAAGATAGTTCTACTATGGTTGATAATCTATACATTCATTAATTTTTATAATTTTTAGTTTGACTCCATGTTAATTTTTAACTAATTTAATATATAGTTAATATTTTAATTTAATTTACACGTGTAATCAAATTTCCAAAATTAGTTTACACATAAAAGTCATAATTTATGATTAGAGGGTCTATGATAAATTTTGACAATTATATTCAGAATTATAAGTTTACCAAAGTGCAATGTTAAGCACACTAATCATCAAATATATTAATTTATCATCTACTAATTTTAATTTAGAATATTCTTCTATAGTACTAAGAATTCCTTATAAAAATTATTAATTATATCAAGATATAAGTATATTCTATCTATGTTTGAATCCTTAATTATACTATATATAAAGATAGCTTAACTAAAATTTGAAATTTGTTACAATAGAATTTCAATTAAAATGCTAAATATATATTAATAAAACACTCAAACTTGCAGTAAAAGTCTATAGACTTTTTAACCATCACTAAATGCATATGAATGTCAAAAGTAACTTTTTTATTAAAAATGATATAATTTTTATATTAATATTTGCATATATTTTCAATTAATTTTCATTTATTAAAAAGACTTATTATCTTAAAAATAATAATTTTATATTTAAAATTAATTTTTTAAATAATATATACAAAATGAAAGTAATATTAAGATAAAAAATACTTACTAAGTTTGAAAAATAATTTTCAAAAAATATTATATTTTAGAAAAATCTTATTAAAATTATAAAAATTAAAAAAATGTCAAAATTTATTAATGATTTTTATAAAAAAATTTAAAAGCAAAATTCATAGTTATGTCTGATATATACTAGTTTTAAATATGAAGTTCCAGATTTAAATCCGGAATTCCAGTTTCAAATCTGGAACATTTTTCTCAGATCTGGAATTCCAGTTTTAAAAAAAAGTTCCAGATATAAAACTGGAATTCCAGTTTTAAACTGGAATTCAAATTTAAAACTGGAATTAAAAAAAATTCCAGGTATGTGGGGGGCATCCGAAAATAGTTAAATTAACGCTTTAAAAATTAATAATTTATTAAATAATAATTAATACAGATACTTCTAATTATTCTTGAGTTATAGATTTTTTTGTTAAAAATAATTTAAAAGTCCATATTCTTTCCGAAGAATAAGTCATATCCTTCCAAGATTTCTTCAAGAGAGAGCTTTCCGTCACCATTTAATAAAATTATACAAAGAAAATATTTTGATACTATTATTTTATCAAAATTAAATTTAAAATTTTTCTGAAATTACTGATGAATTTAGAGCAAGAAATTAATATTTTTCAAAAACTATCAATGGTATGATAAAACATTTAAATTATCATTTATATATTAATAAATGCATAAGAGACTTTCTTAGGTAAATAATCTTATTGTATTTAGAAATATTGATTTGTTAATCCAAATAAGTATTATATTTAATTTCTCCTAAAAGATAAAAACTAAAATAATAGATTCTTGTCGATAGCTTTGAAGATCTTAGCTAGGTTCTCTTTCTCACTCTTTGATAAAAGCTGACTGGCAATGAAAGCGAAGGTGGCTTGCTTCAATTTTTGATCAGCTCTGAAAGTTTTCAAGTTGGAGAGGGCACCAACGGCGACAAGGCGTCGACTGCTTGGGTTGAGAAGTCAACGATCCAAGGGTGTTGGAGGACGGTCTCGGCTGATGGGCGGGAGTCGACGTCGTAAGTCAAGAGCTTGGTTATGAAGTCCTTTGCCTTGTCAGACATGTTTGACCAGCATGGATCTGAGAAAGAGAACTTACCAATTCTAACTTTCTTCATGATCTCTTAGTCGCTTTGTCCGTTGAAGGGTGGCATACCTGAGAGAATGATGTATGTAATGACTCCGCAAGACCAGATATCACACTTCTCGTTGTACTTCTTGTTGAGGACCTCTGGGGCGATATAGTAGGGAGTTCCCAATTTCTCATCGAGACTCTTGCCAGTGTCGTAGACAAGGGAGGTTCCGAAATCGATAATTTTAATCTGATCAAAGTCCTTGTTTTGTTCAAGGAGAATGTTTTCTGGCTTAAGATCTCTGTGTACAATATTGTTTTTATGGCAATAGTTGACGCATGAAAGGACTTGCTTCATCAAGATAGCAGCATCTTTCTCTGTGAATTTACCTCTGGCGATGATCTCATCGAATAATTCACCTCCTTTACAGATCCTATAACTCTTTTTTTTAATTATGCCAATTTACCTTTTCATTTTTTTGGTTACAATTTTAATAATTATCCTATAACTCATTAGACTTAGTGTATACTTACTCAGTGACAATATAATATCTCTTCTCATCTTCAAAGAACTCGTACATTTTCACAATATTTGGGTGATCCTATACATTTAATTAAGCTCAGATTATTATTTTTAAAGATACGAGACTAGACTCATATTGTCATAATTGAGGAATAGTTTACCAACTGGAAAACCTAAATAACTTTGAAAACTTTAAATATATTCATTTTTAAATTAATTTTAAAGTTTCTTATCAAGAATTCAAAAAGAGAATTTATTTTTAAATGACATAGTTTTCACTAAATAGAAAATATTTTTTATTAATTTAATAAAATCTTTGAAATTTTAAGTAACAATTGTAAATAAAATATTTCAAAGAATTGTTATAAATTTTACCTTAATTTTTTTTAAATTTTGTTTATAATTGGGTAAAATAAGGTATATAACGATATTAGATATTTTAAATTATGATTGTAACAAATTTTTCAAAGAAATTAAATAATTTCTGTAATTGATAAAACCCATTTTATTTCACCATTAATATTACTCCCTTCATAATTAAATATGAAGGGCGCTCAAAGAGAGCGAGGATTAACGCTTAGAGTTGGATTTGAGACTTACCAATTCACGCAATATGTTGATTTCGTTAAAAAGCATTTTCTTCTCATCATCGTCCATGTGACTTAAAAATAATCGTGTTTTATCACACAAGCACTTAAAAAGAAATAATTGAGGTATTCATTTAGGTATTTGGCATAATAAATTGAAAAATATAGAAATGAAGTGACTCTTTCTCAGAACCTTAACAGCTCTTTGGGCACCTGTTTCTCTGTGAACACACATTCTCACTTCTCCGAAAGCGCCTAACATATTTAATTATGAAGAACAAGACAAACTTACCACTGCCGAGCATCTTTCCAATTCTGTAGTGATCTCTGAGCTTACCAGCGTTCTGGGTGACGAACTTGGTGGCTTAGATTTTGAAATCGTTTCCTATTATCAAGAAAAATTAAGAACGCTAAGAATTGAGAGATGCGATGTGACTTACTTGAATCCATGATGTTGTTTAGATATTTAACTTAATAATATTTCCCTAAAGACACTATATATTGCAAGAAATCAGTCAAATCATCAAATTAAATTATATTTAATTAAATGATTTTAAATATAAAATTGAAAAATATACCACAATATAAGACTTCAAATTATATATTTTGGTATTTAATTGATTTAAGTTCATCTTTCTAGAAATTGATACTATTAAAAATTTAATTTCAGAAATTATGATGAGAAATTACAGGGATTCTTGAGAAAATGTAAATTCTACACTATTTGTTAATTAATAATAAGATAAATAAGATTTTAATGGTTTGTGTAAATATATTCGGAAGCCATTAAATAATCATTTATTTGTTTTTAATAAGAAAATAATGAGTTTTAAGTGTAGGAGTGCACAATAAGGAAATAAATATTAATTATTTAAAAAACTTAAATATAGATATAAATATAAGTAAAACAAAGAATATAGAATTTTTTTAATAAAAAAAAACTTTTTATAATTTATTATAAAATTAATCCTAATTATTGAATTTTAATAATAAAATTGATAGATGAATTTATTTTATATATATATTTTCTATATAATAATAATTTGATTAAACTTTCAATATATTTGCACTTTTATATTCCCTCATTTTAAGTTGGGGAGATAGGTCTTACATTTGATTATTTTAATTTTATTTAATTTTCCTGCTTTACAAGATATTAATAGCTTCTCTATTTAAATTATTGCTATCAATTAATTATTTATAAAGACTCTTTAAATATATTCTCAATTTAAATGAATAATAGTGGCTAATATTACGTTTTCTGAGTATTTATAGGGGAAGTGGATTCCAAATATATAATAAATATTTATTTTTTAATTAAAATGCTCTCAAGATAGATTCTGAACAAATCGTTCCTTCTTAACAAATCCGCTACATCAGCTGTTGCCTTTTATAATTAATTAATTAATTAATTAAAAAATATTGTTAAAATACCATTGAAAATAAGATAATCAAAATTTAATTAGATGATATATTTGAGATTTTTATTAATTTCTAATTTAAATTAAGTAGTTTTGATAACAATTTAAGTTAGGTTAGCAATTTCACTTTTATTTCATATATAAAAACCAAGATTTTTATTAAAAAAGGCAGAAAATTTATTCTATTTTTAATTTGTTTTATTTTATATACAATAAATTCTTTTTTACTAAATTATGATTCCAATTTAAATTATTCAGTTTAAATTAGAATATTTGCTTCTCTAATCGTTTGTTTTAAATCAATAATAAACAACTAAAATAATTTGATTTGTAAGTAATTATAGAGACTTTTCTCATCAAAGGTTTACCCAAATGCTCATGAGGTAAGTCTAGTTCTTATAACTAACCAAACTTTTGCATGATGACTGTATTTCTAAAATGACATGAAATAGATTTATAATAACTAGTATATTAATCATTATTTTATTGGAATCATTTATTATGATTGAATATTTTTGACATGGTAAATAGGCAACAAAAGATATTAAAACTGGCGATACTATTTGCGTTGGAGGTTTTGGATTGTGCGGAATCCCTGAGAATCTTATAGACTCACTCTAGAAACAAGGCCAGAAAGACTTGACAATTGTTTCAAACAACTGTGGTATTGACACCTTCGGACTAGGTCTCCTCCTTAAGAATAGATAGATCAAGAAGATGATATCGTCATATGTAGGTGAGAACAAGGAGTTTGAGAGACAATACTTATATTCGTAGATATATTAACATTTATGAGCATATAGTTTTAAATACTTGTCAGGAGAGCTCGAACTAGAGTTAGTGCCACAAGGTACATTGGCTGAAAAGTTAAGAGCAGGAGGTGCTGGAATCCCAGCTTTCTTCACCCCAACTGGTAACGGTACTCTGATTGAATAAGGTGGATTCCCACTTAGATTCGACCCCAAGGATCCAAGCAAACCATTATTAGTAAGCGAGAAAAAGGAAAAAAGAGTATATGACGGAAGAGAATACATCTTGGAGAGATCAATTGTTGGAGATTTCGCTATCATTAAGGCATGGAAAGCTGATGAAAAGGGTAACGTTATGTTCAGAAAGTCAGCTAGAAACTTCAACCCTGACTGTGCTGTAGCTGGAAAGATCTGTATTGTTGAGGTCGAAGAAATTGTACCAGTAGGCTCATTAGATCCAGATGAAGTACATCTTCCAGATGTCTATGTTCATAGAATCATTAAGGGATAAAACTATTAAAAGATGCTTGAATTCAGAACTACTTCTGATGCATTTACTTCAGGAAAGCCAGGCAAGGATGACAAAGGTAGAAGCAAGATGGCAAAACGTGCTGCCCAGGAAATTGAAGATGGTATGTACGTAAATCTAGGAATTGGTATTCCCACTCTTTGTTCTAACTATCTTGCTCCAGGTGTTAACATCACTCTGCAATCCGAGAATGGTATTCTCGGTCTTGGTCCATTCCCAAAAGAGCATATGATTGACCCCGATCTCATCAACGCCGGAAAGCAATCTGTTACAGTACTTCCAGGTGCTTCATATTTCCCTTCTTCACAGTCATTTGCCATGATTAGAGGAAGAAAGATGGATATTTCCATTTTGGGAGGTTTATAAGTTTCAGAAACTGGAGATCTTGCCAATTGGATTATTCCAGGAAAGATGGTTAAAGGACCAGGAGGTGCTATGGATCTAGTTAGCGGTGCTAAGAAGTTAGTTGTAACAATTTTAACTTAAAGAATTATATGATCAAGAATTAATTCTTATATTCCTTAAATGGAACACACTGCTAAGGGTAATCACAAAGTTTTAAGAGAATGCGAACTCCCATTAACTGGAAAAGGAGTTGTTGACACCCTCATCACTGAGTTAGCAGTGTTCTAAATTTAATTTTCATAAATTCACGATTTAGCTTATTGTAAATGAGCCAAAACCTTTTGTTAATTTTATACCAAGTTTAATTCGATAAACATGGAACAGGTGAAATGACTCTTAAGGAAATTTCAAGCGAAACAACTCTTGAAGAAGTAAAGAGACTAACTGGAGCCCGCTTTAACATCTGCCCCAACCTCAAAAACTTCTGAGATAAAGACAACTCACAGGTTGACAATACATTCCACTGAAATAGTTTTAAAATAAATACGACGAAGAAGAGTTTGATATACAATTAGACTCATTATTTAACATTTAATTTATCAAGATAAACTTAAAAATGATTTAGTAAATTCTTAATATTAAGATATATAAATTGTTTATCACCCATTAAGATTTATTTGTTTACAGTTTATAAAATAAAATTAAAGGTGTAGGATTTTATTTTATTTGAATATAAATCTTTTTTTTATATATCAATTGCCCAATAAATTAACTATAAATAATTTTAGGGAGTCACTCTCATTAATAACTGACTTAGTAGCCTGATATATAATACAGTATCACATTAAATTCCTATCATTTTCTTAGCAAGTTGTTAAAGTTAAATTTAGATTTCATTGCTAAGCATTATTTTACATTGAGCTTTTTCTTCTTTAATTTAATTAAATATCTTCAAGCTCATCTTCGTTCATCATTAATATCTTTCTCTTCATACCAGGGTTATGATATGCTAAACTATGCATTTTATATTTATCCACTATAAAAATTACTATATAAAAAATGCAATAACTATCATGCGTAATATACTGCAAGAGAAATATAATATAATGGTTAAGTTTACCATAGTTGTCTTGTGATTATTAACATTGGTCTAAAGAGGCTGAGCTGCAAATCCGTTATTGATATTGTTATTATTGACTGAATATGTATGCTACAGTAATGTAGATTTATTTCTCCCCTATCTATTTGTTCCACCACTAGAACTTGTATTATTATTGTTTCCTTGCAATTTTTTAGTAAGTGGCATTGAATTATAGCTATTAGTTGCATTCTTTTAACTTTATATAATATTTGAATGCATGTTTTGAGGGTGCACTTTACTTTATTGATTATGGATGCTAGATCTATAAGATTAAGTTTAAGCTGAGCTGTTGTGGAGTATCTAGTGATTTCTAGAATGATAATTTTAGTCAGTAATTTACAGACTTTAAGTTTTTCCAAGTTCATTTGATGATATTAAAACCTAAACATTGCTTATGTCCTCTTAAATCATGTTATTCTAGTCTTATTCGGAGTTAGTAGATTAAGTATGCTCAACTAGACTTTAAGTTGAATTTTATTGTTCAAGCGGAAGGAAAGGTTCAGAGTCACTTTAATTCTTGATGATTACGATATTACTTGGCTTGGACTATGGATTATAGATTTATCTTGTAGTTGATGAGGTAGTTTGATATAATTTCCCACTTTTTGAGAGCTCATCTTTCAAGAAAAGTTTATTCGAACTTTAAGGTAGGAAAATTAAGTCTTCTCTTGAACCCACTAGAGAGGGTTTTGTCTCATTCATTAAGTATTAATCTGTAAATATGATGTTGCTGTTATTCAGCATGTTCTTGTTTTTATTTGAGATTTAAGCTAGTCTTTTGGGTAGAGAGAGCTTGGTTGTGTAATTTTTCATTTCAGATTTGGATTAAATGTAACGTTTGGGCATGAGGCTGTTTTAGTTTCTATTTATTACGGCTGTATTTGACAGTTCTCTTTCGGTAAACTTTTGCAACTTTTATTTCAGGTTTACATTTAGCAGATTATTGCCTCTATCTTTATAGAAAAGAAATAGAAGTATTTAATTTACATTTTATCTTCGTAATTTCGATTGTGGATATTATTCATAACACTTTTACGCTCACTGTTGAAAATTCGTTCATTACCAATTAAGTCGTGTTTTTTATATTAAATCAGGATATCTGCTGACTTTTCATGCATGCTAATGTTTTAAGTTTTTTCGAAGTTATTAGCCTATGGATTATTATTGATTGGAATTTAGTTTCTATAATATTTCTGTCTATTTGAAGTGCTTGAATCTGATGCTGTGCCTCTCTTTGATTTATTGGTTTAGTTTCTGCTTTGATCATAGTCGCTTTGTAATTTCTTAATTTATGATGAAGTAAAATAATATGTATAAGTTTCATTATCAATATTTCTGTGACACACTTTTGCTTTGCAGATTTTCTTGAATCAAATCAATTTTATTATCTTCTATCTCTTCCTCCTCATTTTCCATCTCCAATATTTAAGTCTATTCATGCTAACTCTAATTATCTTTCATTCTATAGGACTCACTTGAAAGCTTATTACTCATATGATTTGAGGGGTTCTTGTTGTATGAGCGCATGATGTTATTTAAACCATTCTGTTGAGATGTTTAGGGGATCTTGTTGTTTTAAGAAATTGAACTATTTGCGTTTGTGAAACTGTTGTAAGCTTCGTGAGGATCATTAAGTTCTAGCCCATTTGTACAAACATGATAAATTATAATGTGAAATACCTATAATTATACTGCTACTGCTTTAATACAAGATAGAGTTATTCTCATTTTACCGTAACCCTGAAGCATTTCTGCTTTAAATTAGAGGTTGCTTATATTGTTGTTAAAGTGTTATCAATTATGATTTATTTGGACTCTCAATTGAATTACGCATTTTGATGGAATTTTTCATGAGAACCTAGCTGTTACTTTCAATGTTTTCAGCACTTATGTGTGAATTTGCTTTTCTTGGGCTTCTCGACCTCACACTATGATAATTTATCAATATCAATGAAAATCTTAAAATATTACACCGTGTTTTGCTTTGAACTTACTCCAAGAATGACATTGAGGACATAGCTGTGGAATTACTTGCAGAGAAATTCTATCTGAGATAATTGGAAAGTGAATCAAGTGGCTAACTCATAAATGGCTATAAGTATTTGTTCTGTTCTAACTTCAACATAGTTTTATGCAATTTAACTGTTTTCTTGGCAAAAAGCCTCTCATCTTGAAGGTCTAAATTGATAAAATATAAAGCTTAATAGAGTAATTTACGGCCATTATACATATTGAGTATTTTCTCAGTGAGAAGTTCGATTAATTTCACAGTTAATTAATCGTAGAAAGTCTCATATTATCTCGTTGCGAACCCAGAATACACTGACATTACGAATTATAATATTATTTGTGATTAATTTATAGGATTATATCATTTTAATTATTCTAACATCATCATCATATTTTAGAGTGTTCCTTATTGTAATAAAACTTAGAGTTTCTTTCAATTTATATATCTCAATGATAGATAAAGTGAAATATGTTAATCGAATAATACTTAAATAAATCTAAAATGTTTCGGTCAAGCTCCAAACTTCTCTAGTTTCCCTAATTTAAATGCAATGTTTCTCATAAAATTGTCAGCTAATTGATATTTATAGACGAATGGGTTGGCTTCTGAAGTATCTAACTCTTTCTAGATTTACTCCAAACTTTCATACTTGTCTATAATTAATTTAAATTTAAGATATTTATTGTATCTTAATTTAATTTAATTGATAAGATAATCTCCTATAATTAAAATTTTTTGGTAATTTAATAAAAACAATTATAGCCTCTGATAGTCAATGTCACATTCAATCAATAAAATAGCTTGGTCTTGTGCGATATCTTTCTCAAGATCTAAGTTCACGCTTCCCACTGACAGGTAGGTTTACTATGGGATTATATCATCAATGAATTCGTATCTTTTGGGTAGGATATGATATTATTTCATTGTTATATAACCTATAATTTTTATATATTCATGTTTAAATATATATTTATTTTAATAAATATGATGTCTTTTAATTGGTTGAGGATATATTCCCACGTATTTCAGTAATTATTGCTTGCTTAAAGCCTCTTAACTCTAGAAAGAAGTCAAAATTTTATCAACAAGAGAGGGGATAGGGTCTATGAGATATATAAACTTAAGGGATTGAGGTGATTCTACTTGTGTTTATAAATTCTCTTCTTCAAATTCCTGGGTTGATAAACTTTAAATATAATGATTCTATCATTTATTTTAAGAATTTAATCTATTTTAGGATAATTTTACTTATTTTCTATAAATTGAATAAAAATACTGGAAAATATATTCATATTTCTAAGTTTATGTGGTATTTCTAAGCTTAACTTAGGATAACTTAAGAGTTTGATACAACAATCATAGATGTTAAACCGCCATTATGAAACATATTTTCGTATTTATTGTCCACTAATTCCAACTTGAAGAAGTTTTGTATAAATTTCTCTTTATCTCATTTAATTTGAGAAATATTGAATCTTTTATACTTATAATTACTTAATTTAAATTAAAGTTTTTCTCTATGACACTTTGATGTTGTGAAGGTTACTTAGTTTCTTCATTAGATTATAAATTATTATTTAATTCTCTTTCTTGTTGCATAAGAGGTCCCTCAATTTAAGAGAGACATGTCAGTGCATTAAACAATTCGATTTACTTCTGCGATAGATTTTACAAAAATTTTTATATATATATAAATTAAAAAATTATTAAAAGCCATCCATAATTTAGTCAATTATATGTTTTTTGAAAAAATTGGAAAAATTCCTAAAATTTTAAAATAAAAGATCATGTTAAGTATAAAAATAAATCAGATCTTGCTGTTCTGTGATATCCTTTCTCAGCACTAATAACTGACTATTACCCTCTTTAACCTGTTAGTTCAATGCTTCACTACTATATAAATCCTCAATGGACTAATTTTGATTATCCTGATTGGTGTAGTGCAAGAATAAAAGCACTGCCTGCTATTTGTTACTCATTTTTAATATAATATTAATTGGTATAAATAATAATTATAATTATTAAAATCATTAATAAAAATGACACAATTCAAGATAATAACAACATCACTAATTATCTTTGGAATTTTAATGGGTTATTGTGCAGCATAAATCACTACTGAGAATACTTAAATTAAAAAAGGGGTATATTTATAACTATTTTATGATTCATAGTTGTAATATTTTATTAGTTATAATTGATAATAAATGTTTTCATTAAAACCCCTTAATAAATCCAATTGAAATTGAACGAAAACAAGCAAGTAGATATTGAACCATATAAATTGTATGAAATAGTAGTGCCCCTCTCAAACATGCTGCCTTCTGAGTCTTATTGGATCAGAACTTACTTCAGTGGAGCTGTAAGTCAATTTCTATCTCAATTTGAACTTATTAGAAAATATTGAGTTTGTTTTTAAGTTATAATTTATTTTTATAACATAAAAAGCTGTGGTTTCTTTATGATTATAAGACTATACTTTACTTTTAATAAAAACAAATTTGTGAGATTAATTGTATATTTATAGCAAGGTAACGATGTTTTGATGAAGAGGAAAGCGAAAACATTGTCAGTGGAGCAAGCCTACAAAAATTCAGATTTTTATCGCAGATTTAGCAGAGATTTACTTGACCATAGATACCCTGTAGAATTCACTCTCAATTATTATTATTATTATTTATATAAATTATATGTTAAATTAGCAAAAGAGATATGAAGATGATTAAAACGAAGAGAGATATGAAATTAAAAGAATTGGAGATGAGGAATATCTTGTATTTTCCTTTTCATTATAGATTTATTATAATTTTATTATCTCCACATTTAAAAGTAGGATTATGATATATAAACCAGAGTATTAATGTTAATAATTAAAATTATTCATTGGTGAAAATAGCTTATGCTATAGATGAAACTCAATACTTCAAAACAATCCCAATAAATTTCGAATTGCGTCCTGACAATCTCTCATCCTTCTCAGCAGTAAACAATATAGCCTACGGTGCAGCAGCCAGCATCGGCATGATTGTGGTGTTTCTGGGTGTAATGTGGGCTTTATTCCCTGTCTTGAGGGAGACTGTCTTTGGCTTCAAACATACTCAAATTATTAAAAAAGCTGATGAATATAAGAAATGATGCATTAAGAATTAATTGTCGAATTGTTAATTATATTTTTATCTTTCCCCATTATTTTCATTTAATTATCAATTTATAAATTGAAATATAGTTATTATATTTAATGATGTTTCTTTATAATAAAATCTGTTCGTTCATATGGAAGTATACAGTGAACTTGGAGCTTGATAATTTATTTAAGGAATTAAAATTTATATATTGATTTGTAATTAGGGAGGCATTAGAGACAGATTATATAAAGCAAAATAAATTAATAAAATGATGACAAACTATAACTCGAATCATTTAAAATATTTATGATTTTGTAGATTTAAAATATATAAAAATAAATCAGAACAGCGGATAGCCAAATAATAGTATCATAAACAAAGTATAGGATTTAAAAATAAAAATATAAAAAGATAAAAAATTGAGCATATAATTTTTTACTATCAAACAATTAATTAAGATTAAGTTTTTGGTTATATTAAAACTATTATAAAGTTATATTTATCATAAATAATTTTTTTAAAAAAAATATAATTATAATTAAAAAATCTTCAATTTAGTTTATATTAGTATAATAATGGAAACAGTAATAACTCCTCACCTCAACAACAAAAGGGAGTGAGTCAGCAGCATTCGATTAAGAGAACCCAGTCATGCGCCACAAAGTAAGTTTAATGCAGAAAATACCTAAAAACAGATTATTCACGCTAATTGGCAATTTCAGTGTAATTAAAGTATTATATTATAGAGAGATGAAGGTCAATAAATTGCTCCAAGGTGGCATCAATCTCATGCAAGACTAAGATTTTATTAAGTATTATAATATATATATTATATAAAAACTTAATAGATGAGACAAACAATCAAAACCAAATTAATGTTTATCATAAGTCCAGTCCCAATCTTATAAAAATTATAATTAAAAATTTATGTATAAAAGTGATTAAATTAATAATCCTATATAAAAGTTTGTATTGAATGACAATCAATAGCAAAGATATAAAAGTAATAGTGGGAGTGGCGATGTTTAGTAAAGTAACCAACAGCACTAGCATAAGGTTCCGCACTAGAATTCACACAGTAAGCACTATATCTTTATTTAGCTTGTAAATATTTATTTATAAAGATATGTATAAATAAGATACCAAATTTAGCCTGGAAATAATAAGAAAATTTGCACAATAAATTAAGTTTAAAGAGAATAATGTTGGATTGCTTGAATTTGTGGATGTTTAATAATTAAATAAATATCATTATAAGGTAAATTATATAATTCCATCGCTTCTTTTTTAGATTTTCTACACTTTTCAGTTGCTTATAACTTTGTTAGGATCTTTTAAATATGCATATAAGAGGAATCATATGTTAAGGATATAAGAAGCAATACCTCTTTTTAGATGTTAAAGGTTTAATGGAAAATATAATAGATTTAGAAATTTATATACGATCAAAAAAAGTAACTTAGGTGATTAAATGAAATATAAATAAGACTCAATAATTTTTAAATAACTCTTAAAATTGGACAATTTTTGTTATATTATTTATTCATTACGCCTTCCTCCGATGGTTTTTATAATTAATTTTTTGAGCTGTGTTTAAGGTGTCAGCAGAGACCTGCAATCGATGGGACTCATTACTCAAGTAAGACAAGGAGAAAACACCCCGCAAGTTGTCGGACTAAGTGGTAGGCCTATAAGCTATTCTAATAACGCACACGGTTCATAGAAAATGTAAGTTTTATTATAAATTGATCAAAGGGTAGTAAATTATTCTATATTAAAAGAAAAAACTAAAACTTAAAATGCTCCCTTTATAAAATTGTAAAATCTGTAATCTAAAATTCTATAATAGCGAACTAGACTATGACGAAAGAAAATAAAACAGTAAACATCAAGCCTTGCTTAAACCTTAAAAACAGGATGTCTTTGGAAGAAAAACTTTGGTTTTAGATTTGGATGAGACACTAGTTCACTCTTCTTTCAAGCCTCCAAAGCATTCCGATATTATACTTCCAGTAGACATTGAGGGAAGAGTTTGCAATGTTTATATCTTGGTAAGACCTGGATGTAAACAATTTCTCGCTGAAATGGCGAAATACTACGAAGTTGTTATTTTTACAGCATCCCTCTCTAAGTATGCAGATCCATTGATGGACATTTTAGACGAAGAAAATGTTGCTCCATAAAGACTGTTCAGAGAGCACTGTACTTTTTAAAATGGTATTTTTGTTAAAGATATGGCTAAACTTGGAAGAAGAATGCAAGACATAATTATCATCGATAACTCGCCATAGAGTTATTCATTCTAACCTGAGAACGGAATGCCAATTTTGTCGTGGTATGAAGAAAAATCAGATACTAAACTTATTGAACTTATCCCAGTTTTAATTGCACTTTCACAAATTCCAGATGTGAGACCTATGCTGCTAGAGTGTTGCACAAAAGATAATGTCTACTAATGTGAGAAATCATTGAAGCTTTGCGAAAGAATCCTGCATTAAATCCAGGATGAAATGAAAGCTCAATAACTAAAGATTGATTAGAAATAGTAATCATTAGAATCAACAGGTTAAAAATCTAAGCTTAATACTGCAGCAAACACAGGAGAAATTGAGACTACAGATCATATAAGAATAACTACAGAAGACGGTGCAGGGCTTGATGACGATGTAAGAAAGCTAAAAGGAATCAGTTAAACAGTAAACATCAAAGTTCAGGAGAAAAATATCAAGATGTCTGACGTAAGATTAGCTTCAGGAGGCGCAAAAGAACCCATCAAGAAAAGCACAGTTGTTATTCCAGTTGACATCAGCAAAAGTAATTAAGATCAAAGAAGTAAACACCCAATTATCAACCAATGGGTCGGTAGCGAATAAGAAGTTACAGAAAAAAAGTCATTCAGAAAAATTCAATCATTTTATGATATCAATTAAATTAATGAAGGATAGCAAAATCCTCAAACAAAGATTTCTCAAACGCCCTCGTAGTTAAAGCTAAAGTAACAAGATTTGCAAGCTTAATCATATTAAAGCATGGGATAATAATTGAAGAATGAAGCCAAAAATGTCATAAATGGTGTTTATAAATCGCTGTTCCAATTCTAGCCAGATGACTTAAAATAAAATGACAATAAACAATAAAACTAATCCCCACAGTTAAAAAAGAGACCTAAAACTGCAAGTAAAGATAAACCAAAGCAAAATTCTATAAGTAGGGGAAAGAACTCTTCTAGGGAAAAGATCGCAGCTAATTCCTCATAGAAAAATTTCTAACCACTTTAAACTGAAACGAGAAAGAAGTAAATAGTCATTAGTTCCTCTTAGATTATAATAGAATTTATACAAGTTTTAAAGTTTGTGGGTTAAAACTCTAAAATATTTAAAGATCATTTCTGATCTATAGAGGCAATTTTTCAATTGATTAAAAATACATTTTAATTAATTTATTTAAGACTCCTTCTACTTAAGTTTATTTTTATGTATTTTGTTATTTGTAACAACCTGCAACTTGACCTTACAAAGACTAATAATGTATCTCAAACTCCTCAGTACTATTCATCAAAATTAGGTTCTCCTGGAACTGCTAAGCTTAGTTAAAGAGGACATTCATTAATAATTATAAGCTAACTTAATATCAATTAATTCAATATTTTTTTAAACATATATATATATAGAAAATAAAAATTTATAATTTTATTCAAAGGGCCCATCAAATCTAGTTTCATCATCTTAGTCTAACCTACTAATAAACGACATTCAAAAGAAAAATACAAGAGCAATGACAACTTAAAATTCAAGCAGAAACTCCGTTGAGAGAGTACGAGGTGAGAAAAGAAACGAAGAAATCACGAACAGTACAAACAGCAGTAATGGTGCTTTTATCAATCATTTAAGAGCTTAATCAGCAAAGAAGAAATCAATTCAAAGTCCAAATGAAATAAATAATGGTGGGAGCAGGGTAATGATGTCAAACGTTACTCCTTAATCATCAAAGAACTTCACTGTTACCACATTCTTGAGTAATTATAACAAAAAGGCTTCATTAAGAGAGAACAGCAGTAGCTATACAAATTCAACAGTAAACTCTTAAAGTATTGCAAATAACTTGCATTCGAAATACGCTTCAAACTTGGAAACCCCACCTAGTAAACAATTGATAACTAAAATATCAGCAAACACCATGCAAGATAACTAATCACCAAATATTATGAACAGTAAAACTTACTCAAGCACCAGAAAAACTTCAAAACCATAAACTGCTTAAATTTCGGGTTCCACAAGCAATTTCTAGAAAAGAGTACCTTCTAATGATGGAGTAAAGAGAAGCTTAGATATAAACAATGCAAATACTCCAAATAGTTTGAGAATGAGTCGTGAGGTGACTAAGAGTCCTGGCAAGATATTCAGCTTCGATAAGAACATCAATATTGCTCAGAGTGTAGCAATTTCCAGCAGCAAGACCAATATATTGAGTTAACAGTTACTAAATCAAAATAACAATGGAAGAGAAGAGGGTTATTCTACTCTATTGAAGAATGTAAGCGCATAGTAACTTAAAGGCTCAAGTAGCAAGGTAACTAATTCATTCAGAAAACTTGATAACAACTCAGACTCCAAGAAAACTTAATCTAATGTTTAATGTTAATGATTTTATTAAACTGTTCAAAATATCAAGGGTGTCAAGATAATCAATAATAACAATGCTATGTTGCTCAATAAATTCCAAGTTAACTTAAACTTATATTAAATTTTTATAATTTATTTCATTTTTAACCCAGCCACTTTCCAAATTCCCCAAACTACAACAAACTAAAATTAAAACATCGAACAAACCCTCCACCATCACAACCATTAGTAAGACTCAAGCATTAATGGTGGGTCAATACAATTCTCTCAATCAGCCAAAAACGGTAAAATAACAAACATGCTAAGTGATTTCTAGAAAAACAAAAATATCAACTAGGAGCTTATTAAGAATTTTGGATCACCAAAGGGGCCTGTCTTTAACAGAGTCGGCGGCAATAACAATCAAACTAATACAAGTGCTACTGGTAATCTCTAGCATCAATAAACAACGCAAATTATTTAATGTGAGTTTTATAGTTTTGCTATATATTGAATGAGAGTAATAATGACTTGAGAGATATAGAAAATTTCATATGAAAACTAAAAATCCTATAATTATTCATTAAATAATTCTCTACTTTGTCCATCATATTTGAATAAATCAAGAGCTATAGCTTATAGAAAATATTTTATGCATTATTTTTTTCATTAAGATTTTATTTAATTCAACTTATTTCGACATTGTATTTGTATTTTATTCTTGCATTAAAGCAAATAATATTTTAAATAGTTTTTATAAAGTTTTTTACAATAAGTTAAGTGTGTTATTGGGTAAATAAAAAGTTTAATTTTTTATGAATTAAAAAATTTAAAAAGAATTTTGTTATTTTTAAATAAATAAATTATAGAATAATACCATTGTATATATATATATTGGAGAAATTAAATAGTTACCTTTTTCATTAGCTTTAAAGCCAAATCCGTGAGAATAATTGCAAAGAGAATGTGAAACTAATCACTTCAACTTTAAATAAATTCCAGATTGGCAATATAATTAGTTATATTATTGTAGATATACGAAATAATATCAAATTCAATTAAAAAAAAATCTAAAATGTTTAAAAATATTGCTGTATAAAATAATTTGAAGCTTCATTTAGATATAACAGTGCGATTTGTAATAAAAAATTAATACAACATAAACAGTATAAAATATAAAATTATTTGTTTTCGGGTGTTTTTAGGAAATTTAAATTGAAAGTTGGGTAAAATTTATATTTTTATATTTGAGTAATAGTTGTTAAGTAGGACTGTTAAAGAGTGAGCATTTAATTTGGGAAAATCACTCTTTATTCAGTTGGTGAATTTTAATTTAAGTTATTAAAGTTTATTTTGAGAATTTTGTTTTGGAAGGCTTTTTCATTTGTTGATTTATTTGTCCTAATTTTAGAGGCACTCATTTGCTATAAAAAATTAGTTATTATAAACTCAATTAATTAAAACTATATAATTTAAAAATAAAAAAAATCAAATATATAAATAAATAATTATTTTATTTGTAATCTTCCAAAAATAATTAAATTAATGCCATGTACTATTGATAAAATACAATTGAATCGGGGAAATGTAAAATTAAAAATACAAAATTAATTTAATATATAATTACTGCTGATTTACTGTGAGTTTTGTCTTATATGCGAAAAGTGGTCAAACTGCTATATATTTGACTGAATTAGCAAATTTTATTAGGTTTTTGTGTCAAAATCGACATGCATCATGAGGAACATCTCTAAAGTGACCAAATTCTGTATTTTAAGTCAAAATGACCAACTTTGCTATTCGTGGTCAAAATTTCTGAATTTGAATATTTGTCTCTCCCATTTGAGCAGAGTGGTCAAAAAAGTGGCCAAAGTGCATGATTTTAACTAAAGTGCCCAGAATAGTGGTCAAAGTTGAGATTTGCACCAAAAATGACCAGAGTGTATGATTTGCACCAAAATGACTAGAGTAGGGGTCAAATTCTCAAAAAATCGCAGTTTTTACTCTGAATTTAGTGTCATGTGTCACTTTTTCGAAAATATGCGGTGACCAAGCCAAATTTAGATTAGGGTGGTCAAAAATCTTGAAAATCGTTGTTGCTGCTCAAATTTGTTTATGTTTATGTGGTCATTATGCTCAATACTGCAGCAGTACCTGCAAATCTTAGCTGGTCAAAAAAATCGAGCGGAAGTTGCGAATTTGCTAGTTTTTTGCTGAATTCCTATCAAACTGGATAGCATGATGCTCAGAGCATCTCCTCTCTCTCAACCTATTCAATTCTTGAAATATCTGATTTAAACCAATTTTTGTCCAATTATAGGCTCTGTTATTGACCTCCTCTGGTGTTCAACTTGAGTGTATTGTAACTTGGTATATAGAGTTAGGTTGTCCAGAATTTTATACCACTCGTCAAGAATTCACT
>ARYC01006139.1:0-44334 GCA_000711775.1 Oxytricha trifallax
TTTTCTGGTAAAGTTCTATGATAGAACAGAGATCATTTTTTACAATAATAAGTGCTTTTCAACTTAAAGGGTATTTCTTGGTACCAAGTATTCTAAAAAAAAATCATTCTGAGAATAAAAAAGTTTGTTCCTTTCAGGATAAATAATTATTTCTTTCACTTATTAAACTTTCTTTTAATCCTGTAATTTGTTTCTCTCTTTTATTCAAATAAATAATTTTGAATTTTAATTATTTCTTCTTGCCCTTACCTTAGATCTTTATAGGTTATATGTTATCTTAAGAGAAATAAACTTAGAACTTCTTTTTTAGTTTTTTATTTAATTAATTAATACAACAAACCTAAATTTTCAAATATTTTATAATTAGTATTAAAAATACATTTTTATTGAGTCTGTGAGAAATTTTAAGAAGAGGTCGATGCTTGAGTCTGTTCACTATAGGTTTTGTAATATGTTGCAATGTAATCTACGATTAAGTTTTAAGAAATTTAAATGATTATTGTAACTAATGAGTTATTATAATTGTGATTCATTTTCAATTCTCTCTTTTATTCATTTATTTTTATATTAAACCTTCTAATTATAAATGTATAAATATATTAGTAAATAATTTAATATTTCTCGAACATATTTTGATATAAAAAGTATTATTGCTAATTCTAATTTATTATTGATATAAATATTTACCATATTATTAAGAGAAAATACTGGATGTTCCTGAATTTAAATCTTTACTACATGTAATAAAGATTTAATATATTTTTTGAATGCTTAAGACATTTGTTTGTATTGTTTAAAGATTTAATTTATTTAACATAGCATATGTTTATAAAAGCATAAAATATGTAGGGATAAGGTGATTGTTAATTTCAAGTTCAAATTTAAATTAATCTAATTTTAATTATTATAAAAATTTTGGTTGCTTTATGTTTATAAACAATAGTACTAATATATAATTATTTATTTATATATAGGGCCTTAATCTAAAATTAAAAAGCTACCTAATTTAATGTGATCCTTTTTAATATTATTGGCATGAATTAAAGTTTAATCACAACAGCTATAAATGGAAGCCTCTCTAACAATGACTGCCAATGCAGGGTAATAAGAACAACACATCCACCTCGAGTAGCCTCAAGTGTCGCTCCCACATAATCTTTACGATTACCAGGGTTCCCCAACAAACAGCAGTGTATGGCGAGAGGAGATTTGAACCATAGAAATACTTGGCTTTTACTTTAACATCATTACAAGCCTCAACATCACAAGTATGCCATAGAGCAACAGTGGCTTTGTAGGATCAAACGATAAGGTGACCATCTCTTGCAGACCGACAACAAGTACGACTCTCTGGGCAGTTGGGAGGTAAGTATTAGCGTTGTTTACGAGATTCCTCTTAGATTTGCAAGCGACTGGGCCTGATGTTACGAACACATTCGAGCTGATTCTACCAATATTAAGCACAAGGATTGCTAGAGTATGAGAGATGGAAGGTCTTGTATTGCCAGATACCCAAGCATGAATCAGTATTTACACTCCTGACATCTGAGTATGTTCCCTTCGGCGCTAAGAAGATACATTGAAGCACTGAAGCAGTAGAATGGATTGGAGCTTCATTGGATGAGATGCTAAAGGGCTTATAGATAGATGAATTATGCTTCAGGAATCCTTAAGCCTTCTAATGTCAAGTTGTAAGTCTCCTGAGAAATTCTTAACATGCTATTAGTTAAACGCCGTGGTTACTCAACTGCATCTTATAGAAATTCAGGAAAGCACAAGGGGAAATTAGCAAAGCGCTAAAGGAAAGCATCTGCATGCAAGAAACGAGTGACTTAAGCCCGAGATACAACGAAGAGACTTGAAAAAGGCATGGTAAAGCATGAGAAACAAAGATGCTCGATTATCTTGGCCCCTGGGATAGATGTCTGAGTAGGAGATACCATCTCCCTGCGTCATTTCATAGAGAATTGTGTGGTACCACTGACAGGCCGCTATTCGAAGGTCGTTCGCCCCTTACTTCGTTTGCAAAACCTAAAATTCAAAAATGCCTGATTTCTCTATTTAAGTATTAAGATCATTTTCTGAAGAAGCCCATTAAACTAATAAAAACCCCAAAACTCTTTCAGTAGTTTGATTGAGTTTTTGATTGATAAAAGTAGACTATTAGTGCATACTTTATTAGGGTTTTATTAGGGTTTATGAAGGGGTTTAATGTTAAAATATTAGTATTTTAAGTGAATATATGCTAGGTTTGGGGTCAGTTTATGACAGTGAGTATATAGATTTATTGTTTAAGTTGCGAAATGGATGTGATGAATATAGTGAATAACTCAAGCCTGTTCTGAATTATACGTCTATAGCAAGGCTACTTCATAAATCTCCAGCAACTGTGAGGTCTCACTTGTCTATTAGCATTGAATTTAAAGAGATAGCAGCTTAATTTTAAGCCTATAAGACTTCTAAAATTTTAGCAGCATCATATTGATTATCTTATAAATGATAAGACTCTTAAATGCTGGGCTCACTTCTCTTTTGCCTAGAGGGATGTGATGTTTCATCGCCAATTTCCTGAGCTTCACATATCTGGTTAATAGATAGCTAAAATTTATAAAAATAATGGAATATCTTACAAGACAGTCAATCGCATTAAGAGAGTGATTGACTTTAATGTTTCATTTTATAAGACTAATTTAAATTATATATTCGATTCAATGCAGAGGTCTTAAGAGCTTAATATAAAGTTTATACACGCTGATAAAGCTTTATTTACATTCAATACCTTTATATCAAGGACTTGGTACAAGACGTATAGTAATATAGAAGTTTATGACTAAAAGGTTAAGTTGTAAACTCATGCTATTCTTGGGGGAATAAGTGAAGATAGTGGCCTCGAGACTTATGTTATTCACCCTCGTTCTATAAAGACTGAATAATATATTAAGTTCTTGCAATAACTCAGAGATAAGTACGTTGACTAAGAGATTATTCTATTCGTTGATAACTTGTCAGTTCATAAAAATAATGTCTCAAGGAAGCAATATGAAAGGCTAAATATAACACCTGTATTTAATGTTCCCTACAAGCGTCAGTTCAATGGAATTGAATTATATTGAATTTATTGAAAGGCCACTACAAGAAACTTCTACTCTATCACCTGATGCACATCTTGAAGATAGATACAGTCGATTTTATTAAGAGTGCTGCTAAAAGAGTCAGTGATGAGAAAGCTAAAGTGTGCGCAAGAGAAGAGAGATTTTGTGTTTATAAATAAGTTTTTGATTTAAACGAATGAATAAGATCACATATTAAATTTGCCCGTAAAGGGACTTGGCTTCTCTTTCTTTTCTTCCTCTTAAGGCTTGCTTGGGCCTATGTTTCTTCTCTTAGTGCCAGAATCTACATCTATGTTCATCTCGTCTGGCTTTTAGAAATCTTTGCAGAGTCTCTTACTCAATTCTTTATTTGAGACTGTCTCTCTCTCTCTCTGTTTAATTTGCTGCGCTCTTTCATCAAGTATATAGCAGTACCAGGTTTTTCTATTAAGTTAGTAGACTAAGCTTACTTGAGTTGAAAAGATGCTTTTGAAGTTCCTACAGCCAGATGTCACTTATTTTAATACCTTGCTTCTCTTTTTCTTCAGGAGAGATGCTGTATCGTTTCTTGTGAGCTTCTTAAATAACTTCACTTAAGTACTCAGGTTTCAGAGTTGCAAGAACACCAAAGAAGAAGTTTCTCTCTGGCAACCTATTAGAGAGCTGTAGCTTTGATGGAAGGTAGAGAGCTACGTCCGGATCACTCATAGCATCGTCATATAAGTTTGTCCTGATATTTCAGGGTAGTTAGGTATCTCTATCATCCTTATTTCATTAGACTTAAAAGCTTTTTTGTCTTCATTCAGCAAGGCTTTTAAGAATGAGATTATAGTTCCCTCCTAAGTCGGCAAGAACAATCCAACTATTATTGATTTATTAATCTTACTTAAGCACTTACCTTGCTATACCAAATATCTATAAAGGTCCTCTTTACTTCGAAATTTTCCTATCAAAATTTGAGATTAAATTCTCTTCATTGCATCATTCATAGACTCCATCTTTCTTCCTCTTTCTAGAAATTTTAATGAAATTTAAAATTATGGATATCCATTCTAAGTTTATTAAAATCTTACTACTAAATAGGGAGGACCTACTGGAGGTCAACCTTGAATAGATATACGGAGAAGCATTGAAAAACTTGCTCCAAGTTTCACAGATTGATTTCCATTTTTATAAAACTTTCTCCATTAAATTGCGCCTAATAATGTTTAATTAGTTTAGGAGGTCCTCCAAATTAAGTTCAAACTTTATTAGGAGTTATTTTAAGGTTAAAGCTTAATTAGGAGCATATTGAATTAAAAAATGTTTCATAACTTACCTCCAAATTAAGTTCAAACTTGATTTGGAGGACCTCTAGAGAAACAAAACTTCATTAGGAGTATTTTAATTTACTAAAATGTATGAAATTCTCATAAAATATGTCAACTTACAGTCTTTTATGGTTAGTTAATTTTCTTGCCTCTCAGCAAAGAATCTACTTGAGTGCCTTATACTCTCATATTATAGTTTATCAAGGTATAGTTTATCATTATTATAATAAAATATATCAGCAAACTTAAATGAGCGCTAACCTTTTGAGAAGAGCGGCATTACTTGGATCAAGTCAATAAAATTTATCATTCCAGCAACCAAGAAAAGTAGAGACCAGAGACGCTTGTACTCAGTGGGAGCCTACTTATGACAACTTTGACCAGTCTAGCTATGAGATTTAAATATAAGTTAAGCAGGAGGTTATCAAAGAAGCTGTGCAAATTGAGGAGGAGGGTAAACAACCCGCCATAGACCATTAATAAATCCCAGCCAAAGTTGACTATTAATGCAAAGAATGCAATAAAGTTTTCCCTTACAAGTCAACTTATAAGAGACACTTGAGAGATATACACAACGATATGCCAAGGTTATATCTCAAGCATTAAAAGAAAGATGGGAAGTATGTCTGTGAGTTCTGTAAAGAAGCCATATTCTCATACTAGAGACCTCAAAGTGCACTTAAAGAAAAAGCAGAATTAAAGTTTTGTCTTTATTTATGAACCTACAGGGAATAGATTCCTCTAAAAGAGAAGATCAAGAAACCCAGTGGAGTCTCTTAGAGTTAAAGTCTACAAGTAAGTTAAAATAAAGAAAGCAGTCAAGAATTTTCCAGTCTCTGAGATCAATAAAATCATGGTTAAAATAGAGGCAATGAAGATTCTTATATTAAAAATTATTGACTTAGATTCCTTGCCTAGAAAGCTACCTCACTCTTGAAGATAAAATAGAGAAGAGAGTCATTACTGATGAATAATATGCTTATAAGATATATCCTTTCAATTACTTCCTTGCTGATGACAAGTTCCAAATGGAATTTGCTAATGAATATTATGCTCTTATAAAGGCAAAGTTAAATGAGTGCAGGCATATCATCTAGCAAGATGCTATATTACTTGGTAAAGATCATGTAGCCTTCAGGCTTCCTTTACTTGAAATGACTTACAGAGAATTCTTATCTGACAATAGATGTCAGAGATAAATTAACGAGATAGTATAGCAAATAGTTGAAGGAATTGAAGAGCTTCACAAGCTAGGTTATGTTCATAGAGACTTAAAGGCAGAGAACATTATGATGAACTTTCAGCCTCTAATAGTTTATATTATTGACTTCAGCAGAGCTAAAAGAGTGCAAGCCTCTGCATAAGGAAATGTATACGGCACTCCTGGATATTTCCCAGAGAGAGAGGATTGGAGAGATGGAGACACTTAATGGGATATCTGGGCTCTAGCAGTAATAATAAAGAGAGCGACATGCCAAGAAACGATTACTTTAGCTGCAAGGGTGAGAGAGATTCTAAACAAAGAATCAAACAATATCTCGATAAAAATAAAATAAATGGAGGTCTCAGAGAACTTGCACACTCAACTATTATCAAGCCCAAGCTAAGAGAATCAACAAACAATAGACACAATCAAACATCAACTTAGAAAGATAAAATTCAGAGAACTGCCACATGACTCTAAGCTTATGTTTGTGTGAAATATTTATTTTAAAAACTCGCTTGTTATACTCGCTTAAAATACTAATATTTAAACATTAAACCCCTACATAAACCCTAATAAAACCCTAATAAAGTATGCAATAATAGTCTACTTTTATCAATCAAAACTCAATCAAACTACTGAAATGGTTTTGGGGTTTTGAATACTGTAGGTTAGAGAGCAGATAGACTCCACGAAATATATGCTGGGGCTAAGGCAGTCCTTACCATTAAGAAAGCAATGGAGTCTCTATTGATTTCATCTTTAAGAATCTGTTTGAAAATCTACATATCTGTCAACATTCTAACATTGTGAAGCTTAAGTGCAGAATATAGTATATGTTGAAGAGCCACTATCAAGAGCGAAGACCCCAAACTGATTGTGCCATGCAAACAAAAAGGAAGGGAAGCATTGGCGTAAATCTCACGAGGGCTTGCAATATAAACAGGGTAGCTCTAGCAATTGTTGGAATTACAGTACATCTCTTTTCCTAATACTATCTATACCTTCACTCTTAAATATCTTGTTATACTTATTGAATTCGCCAGTTAAGTTGCCTAATTTAGTAATAATGATCTTGTATATATAAATTTTCTCTCCTATTTATATTTTTCAAATGGGTTTTGTTTGTGTATTTATTTTACATTTCTCCCAAATTTTAAATTCGTTTATGATATTTAATTTGTAATTTTGTCAATATCATGATTATCTATTATTTTAAATTAACTATAATTTTTGACTTAATGATATATAATTATATCATTATTATTGTAGGAATACATTCGATTTGGAAAATGAATTAAAATTAAAATAAATTAATTATTAATTACCTTCAGTTATGTTTTTGAAAATGTCTTCAAACCATGACAATATTATACTCTCTGGATAGCGCATTAAAAATGAGAAAGTGATTGTTATTGCTATAAAGAATTTATCTCATCGCCCAAGCGAGAAAAACCCCTTTTACTATTTTTGGGAGTTAGCTCAAAATCAAAATATCTCGCTTCCTGGAATGATTCAGGAATATTGCCAATAGTAAAGTCCTGCTAAAATTGCGGGATCTACCGTAGAATCCATTTTTTTTTGAATTTTAAGTCACTTTGGTTTTGATAACTGCCATGATTTTAATATTTAATTAATTTAATTTTAATTCATTTTCCCAAATCGAATGTATTCCTACAATATTAATCTAATATATTAAAAATGGGAAATCTAAAAATAAAATTCAAATCAAATTGTACTAATTTAGACAGCTTAAAATTTGCAAGTGGTTTAAATAAAATTTGACATAGTAAGTATCCAAAAATGTCTGTATAAAATGGCTGTTACTATGAAGCAACTTCAACAAAAATATGGAAAGTTCGAAACCTGAATGAAAATTCTTTTATTTTTGTATTAAAATAAATGATAAATAATATTGGAACTTAAAATAAAAGAATTTTCATGCAGGTTTCGAACTTTCCATATTTTTGTTAAAGTTGCTTCAAAGTAACAGCCATTTTATACAGGCATTTTTGGATACTTACTATGTCAAATTTTATTTAAACCACTTGCAAATTTTAAGCTGTCTAAATTAGTACAATTTGATTTGAATTTTATTTTTAGATTTCCCATTTTTAATATACTAGATTAATAATTTATTGATGGTCTTCCTGTTAATTTTTTATTTGTTTATTTCTTTCAGCAATTAGTAGATTTAATTATTATTTGAATATTAATAATTTTGGAATGTAAACTAATTCACACATGCATCTTAAACTTTAATCACTCTATATATAATTTTGCTTCGAGAAGGCTCACATCTCCAGGCCTTTGGTGACTTACTGGTAAAACTTGTATCCAATGGTATTTTCTAAATCCTTTAATGTTGATATTGTCTGCCCTCCCTGTTATGAGTCTTCAATATAGTCGGTAAGTCTCTAGTTGCTTCTCTTTTTCCAGAGAAGTTTCACCAAATCATGAAGCTTTCTCACTCTTTGGTTGCCAACTGATCTCAAGCGCTGCCAGAAGACCGCTTCGTTCTCACAGTCTTGGATAAATATGCAACCTCTTGATTATCCTTAGCACCTATTTCCTCGGCCAATCATCAACTATAGCTTTCTCTCTGAACTAACAGAGCATGCTATAATCACAAACGCATCCCTCTTGAACTTGGTATCACTGCCCACACTGTTGATCTCTTTCATTAGTAAAATACCTGCTTCTTTTTCTTTGATTTGCTACCTACATTGCTTATCCTCTGTAAGATAGATGTCATGCTTGTTCCCCTTCTGTAACTTAAGTTTAAGCTCCTCATAATCGCATGAGTTGACTATGATTATAAGGGGCTCACATTTGTACCTCCTCATCACCTCACATAAGGAAGTGATTAGTACATATCAGTTTTCTCCTTGGAGAGTATGAATTCACATTGATATTATTCTTTAATTTATTATTGGAAAAGCGCCTCAGATTGAAAACTTAATATTTTAGGTTTCTTAATCATCTCTTCTACAACTACTGTGTGATGTTTTGTGAATGTTGCTGAGAACAAAAACACTTTTTTATTCGAGAATTGCCAAAGCCCTGTCATCACATTACCAAGAGAAAAGAATGAGCTGGTATCAATTACAGTATCGAATTCGTTGAGTATCACAATCTCATCTTTGTAAGAATGCCTGTAGTATGTCACTATGTCAACAACTTTTATATCTTCGTTGATGGAGCCAAGTATTTCATCTGTCTAATTTTGCAACTACTCATTGGGTTCAATAATTGTGATTTTTTAACCCTTCAACGCATAGTAGTAAGCAACTAATGCCTATATCCAGGTTTTGCCTGAACCAGTAGGCATGTCCACTATAGTACAATCTTAGTTAGCACTGACAATCAAGCTTGCAATTATTGCTTAATATTGTGAATGTTAGTAGACCTCGCTTTAGAAATCTAGCATTTTAGAAAGCGTGATTAACTCTTCTGGATCAGTTAAACATTAAATATTATTGCTAAGGCTCATCTGCTCAACAACTTTAGGAGTATCGACAACTAATCTTGAATCAGTAATGGAGAGTTCCCTAGTATTGGCCTTAACTGCATTCTTAATCCATTCTTATTCATCATCTTTTAAGATCGTCTCTATGCTTGACAAAGGTTACGCTTTGATACTTTCTATCACTAAAATCAAATTGTATAAGTTTAAATTTATTTCAGCTTTGTCAAGTATTAGCTTGGACACAACTTGTCTTTAACTTAGTAATGAGAGCAGTCTCGTTAAATGTTGACCCTCATCTTGTAGGACCTTTACCTTTCTTATCAATGTGATTGCGAGAAGCCGCTCATCGTTCTAGAAAGCAACCAATTTAGACATGATTCCTTGCCATAAAAAATTTTGAGGTTTCTCGCATATTATTTTAGCTTCATCTGCTGTGATGCCAAAAGATTGCAGAGCCTAGCTGAGAGAGCAACTCTTCCTAACTCCAGTTAAGTCCCGTGATAAGGTTGGGCTTTATTAGCAAGCTTAATTTTATAAGGCCGGTACTTGCTTGTAAGTGATTATCTTAAAGCTGTATTACTATGCTTTTGATCATAGTCTCAAAATAAGCAAAGTCTTCATGTTCAATAAAGTCAAAATCTTCACAGGAGTCTAGGTAAGGTGCAAGCATCTTTAACAACAGCCAACCTTCAGACTTGTATTCCTATTCTTTTTTAGCTAGGAGTAGATTCATCACCACAACCGCTTAAGGTAGTAAATGTCCAAAAGTATACAAAATGTAAAAATGTTTACGCTAAAGTAAAAGTTCATAAACCTCATCTTAAACTTTAGTAGCTTGGTGATGAATCGCAATTCTCAGCACTTTTTCTGTTATAAAAGGGATTTAGTCAAACTTGTGAGGAGCTAGTTTTGTATTCGAGGTGGTGCTGTGGTATAGCTCTGTAGAATATTTTGGGCTAGTTATTAAATAAGGCCCTTATTTTTAGAAGAATCAGCAAAATTAGAGATGCTATTGACATCCATGGATTAGGCTAAAGTCATCTCTAGAGTTTTATCTTTTAAATTGTTTGCACTTTAATCATTTCCTATTTAATAAGAATGAGAGGCAACTTGCTAGCGCTTAATTTTATATCTTTCTTTTCTGATAACTTCTTGAATGATTTCCTTGCTTAGATCAAGTAAGGGAGGAACATCAAAAACTGTCTGATCCTTAACCTCTTTAAAAGTATACTTGAAATTCTATGTAGCTTCCTTTATTTCCAAGATGTGAGCATTTGTAACTTTTTTAAAAAGCTTTTGATTTTTCTTTGAGAATTTTTACCCTCGTTGCGTTTAATAATTTAGCTTTGTGAGCTCGCCCATGAGCAGTCCTATTCATCACAGCTCTATGACAGGTTTTAACTAAACCCCATGTCAAGATGGTCAGAAAGATCCACATCCTCACTTTTATCGTGGACGAGGGTTTTAACCATACTTAATGTTGCTACTTAATTAATGTGGTAATTAAATTATTATATTAAGAAACTTAACTTATTTAAATTTAATAAATTCATTAATCTGTGAGGGTTTACTTATTTCCTTTTTACAAAATCAAAAATCACAATCCCATAAGCTCTGAAGTCCTCATAAATCTTGAACTTCACAAATGTAAACATTTTGACAAAAAGTGTAAACATTTGGACATGAATAAATAATAGTAAGTTATTTCCATTTTTAACTTTAATTTAATTGATTTTTGTGAATATTTGTGATTTTTTGTGATCTTCACAAATTTTCTTCAATATTATACAATAATGAAGTTAATCATTAAGAATTCTTAATTGAGCTTATCAACTTATAATCACAATCTCACATATTATAGAGTAATTTAATCAAAAAGTTGTAAAAGCTATTAATTCAACTAGGATTTCTAAATGAACAGCATACAAAATCAAAAAAGAGATTACAACCAGTTCATGGAGGAAGAGAAAGATGAGTAAGAGTTGTTAAAAATTGCTCAGGGTGAGTTGTATGGCAGATTCAGATCAAAGGTTGACTTCTATAAGTACCTCACAGAGATTCGTAAAATATTACAAAAACCTCTGATATTTATTTATAGTGAATATATATTTACCACAATTGAAACAGTTAACAAAGACTTTTTGAGACAAGTTTTGCAGGAATAAAAGAAAGTTTTAAACAATAGTGATGTCAAGCTGATCAATGTACCTAAATACGAAGAGCTCTCAGTATCAAACATAATCAATTAAATCTAACACAGTTCTGAGATTAAAAGCTTTCTTCCAGACAATGGATATAAAAAGAAACATATTGACAGAACCTTCTTTTTCAATGTGCTGCATACAGTAGAAACATAATACTTAGAGACTTTGATTCAACATGCACAGACTGTAAGAAACGACTCTTGCCATAATGAGGAGAAAGGTGACTTCATTAAGATATCGAGTTAATGGTATGAGAAGCTGACCAAGCATCCATTTATATCAAGTAATGAATATATTTGTTACCTCACTAACCACTATATAGAAAAGCCTGGAAAGACTATTCACTTATTGAAGGAGAGTAGCAGAAAGGTCGCTGCTCGCAAGCACAAGAAAAAACGGGAGTTGGCTATGAGCTTTTCGAACTTTAAGGCAAACGGAGGAAATTCTATATAGATGAGATAAAATTTTGATGGTCAGTCAGAAGGAGAATTTAACGAAAACAGTTAAATGGGAAAAGACACTCCATCGAGTTAATTTTAATTTAACATTTGATTTTAAGCAAACCTTAATTAAATTTCATCACATATTAAGAACTCTTATTAAGCCTTTTCTACATATATCCTTGACTTTTGTCTATTCTATACTCTTAATGCTCTCTTTGATCAGTGAAACGTGATCGATTTCTTTTTCATTATTTGTATAATTTAGTTTATGTTTTGTAAGAGTTTTTGAGTTAACTAAAGTAATTTTCATTGGGATTTGTCTAGGTTGAATAAGGGGGGCAAAAGACTTGTGGTATCTATAAACAGTTTAGAGTCTCTTTAACCCTCCTGCTGTGATGTACCCTCAGATTATCGCAGACAAGAGCGACCTTTCTCAAGCCAGTTTTCCTTTTAGCTCATTACAGAATTCAATGAACCTCTCAATATCAACAGACTTCTTATAAATTTAAAAGAACTCAAGGCCTTCAGACTCGGATACTGCAGCAACAACTGCATAGGCAATGCTATAACTGCTACTATTACTCTGTTGGATGTTTTTGCCCTAACTGCAATACTCGAGCATAGCTTGTATATTGAATGAGAAGATTGTTTCATCAACAAACAAGATGCAGTGATTATCCTTTCTTAATTGTAATAGATGATTTTGCACGTCGAAGAGCTACTAACCAAAGTTCTAAGCCTACTTTTAAGTTTTTGTTTTGATAGTCAAAATAGCTTTACGCTTGATCATGCACTTTTAATAAAGTTTACAGAGTGTGGATGGGGATATTGTCATCTCCGGAAACTACCTATGAAACATCTGGCATCTTTTTTATAGTGTGAGGCCTGCGAATTATTTTAGATATTTATCACATGTGAGAAACTCTATGTGATTTGCTTTTAGCTTTCTTTATTTTTCTTTCTTGCTTGTTAATCTCTTAAGCAATTAACTCGCATAGGTTACAAAGCACTAAGCACCAGGTTTCCACATTTCGTAGTCCTTAAGAGCCTAACTGCATATTTATTTTACTAGTGGGAGAGGAGCCCTAGAAATTTTATATACTTATGTGATAGAAAAAGCATAAGCAGATTTTTATATATTAAACCCATCTGGGAACCTTAATTCTAGAATGAATTGTAATTATTAAAGAGTTAATTATTTCATAATTAATAATTATTAAATAAGAAATGAAATTCAAAAACTATTCCTAACCATTGCAATTCATGTGATATTAGAACCTACAACTCAGGATAAAAATATAAATCAATGTAAACATTTTGACAAAAAGTGTAAACATTTTGACATATGTTTTTATATTTGACTTATAAATGTAAGTAATTCATTTTTGAATAAGTTAGTATAATAAATAAATTTATAAAATATTGGCAATAATGGTGTATAGTTGTCCAGTTGTCGGCTGCAACTAAGAGGGGAGCAGATACGCACTCTACAAGCACTATGAAAGAGACCATGCAATACCCCAAAACCCCAATTCATGCTTAGTCTATGAGTTGATAGTGAATTGACACACGTTCATTAATGCGAAAATGCGACTAATTGACTATTAATAAGGACTATAGTCGAAGACTAGGTTGATTGAGAGTAGTCGTGACTAGTCTGAACATGAAAGTCAGAGTATACAACTACCCTTCACCATTGTTCATTTGGGTGTTTTGTGATTAAGTCTTAATTACTACTATTAACTTTTAAATTTAACTTAACTATTAATCAATCAAATCAACCACAGTTATAATCATTTGTCTTAAACTTAAGATTCATCAACGAGGAACTGTTCGACTAGGCTATCGCTGACAACGATGCTTAGAACTTTGCAAACTTTTACAACCACCAGCTAAATCAAGAGTTTCATACTAGCTCCATAAACTTTCAATCAGATATACAAATCAAAGATAACTTACCAGAGTCAAACAACGAGGATGACAAGAGTGCGAATTCAGCACCAGCGACTACTATGTATTGATGCGCTACCTGCTCCAAGGTTTTTAATAATAAGAGCAATCTCAATCAACATGTCAAAGAGGTTCACAATAAATCCAAGCAGAGCGACTAAGGATTATAGAAGCAGGAACAAAAGTCGCAAGGATTTAACTCCACAATATCTAAAGTAAAAAGAGATTAAATTAAATAATAATAAGAAGACTAGTCGATGGCTAATGAGAGTGATGACTAAGAGGAGGAACTCAAGGAACCTCCAAAGAAGAGGTAGAGAGTGAATGCTAAAACAAGCTCGAAGACTAACCCAAAGGTTGATATTGAGATACCTGACACTGAGGATGAAGTGGATGACTCAATCGCAAGGATAAATAAGTACAGAATCGATGATACTTTTATCATTCCTTGCTTCAAATATCTCTACGACTAAGCGACTAAGCCTAGTCCTCTCTAAAAAATGACTAGTACTCCTTATGGGACTATGCTTCATGACGGAAGATTCTACAAGCTGTTCGCACTGAGAGGATTTCTTGAAGAGGAGCTTGAATCAGAGTAGCTGCAAAGGGAGTATGATATAACTAAGACTGCCTTCTAACTCTAACTTCATGGAATCACTAAGTTGGAGATGGTCTTGAAAGGCAGCGATCACATCGCACTCCAGTACCTGATCCCTCAATTCAGCTACGACTACTATATGATGACTAATCGCAGTGCTCATTCGGATCGACTAGTCATGAAGCAAATCATATATGGTTTAAGAGAACTGCATACAATCGGATTCGTACACCACCAACTAAGCTTCAATAACATAGTCCTCAACGACTACCCTATCAAGGCAAGACTAAGGAACTTTGAGAATGCAAGAATACTCGCATCTAAAAAGTAGATTGAGTATGATGGGGCATTAATGTTTTATCCGACTACAGGAGTCTTCTTTGCTGGAGATCGACTAGTCGATGTCTACGCCTTAGTCTCAATGATTGTATACCTGTTCATGACTAAAGACTACGACTCTGTCTGGACTACCTAGTAGTAGCTAGTCGAAAATGCAGCAGCATACTCTAAGAAGACTACAGATAACGCAGTCATCAAAGATCTTATCAAGCAATTCTATCTCTAACCTTAGACCAGATACTGGTACAGTTTAGCAGAAGTCGAGGAGAAGATTGATAAGCTTAACTGGCAACCAGAACACAGAGTACTTTATGTTCCCCCCAAAGTCAAGAGACTTATTTGATTCAAACCTAAGATCCATTCAACAGCAGTTTTTTTAGTCTTTAAGTTAGTCTTAGTCTCCGACTACCTAGTCGTTTATAATTAATATCGCACTAAGTTAAAATCACTCCTCACACTCTAATTCTTAATGCACTCTCCTAGACTCTATACTCGTATCATTTACTATTATTTTCAACTAATACTATGACTCCTGCTGGTATGTTAGTGAGTGTTAGTGAAGTGATGTTTGTTACAAGATTCAAAGAATCTTACACTTTGGGTAGTCTAAGAATCTACGACTAGTCAGTCGAAAAATTTATACTTGAGAAGACTAAGCAGTCGAAACACCTACGACTAGTCTTGATAATTTATCTAGTCGATTCTTGGATTCATACTTATCTACTACTCAAGATCAACATACACATTCATTCCACTCTTTCAGAGGTAGTCTTGAATAATGTACAGCTACCTCTATTAATAAAATCAAGATAGGATAGTTACCAATACAAATCGAGTCATAAGAACATCAAAATTATAGAGTGTTAAGCTAGTCGATTTCAATCTTGTAAAAAGCTAAATTTTTATAGTTAACTTAGTCTTCGACTAGTCTTAGTCGAACCAAGATTTCGAGAGATTTTCTACCTATCCAGCAACTGCTGCTACTAATAATAATGAAAGTAGGATTCTAAAGTTTGCAGTGTAAGAATCCTCTGGTTACTTGAAAATCCAGCAAAAATTTTTGATCGAAGAATCAAGTACGACTAAGACGGATTTGGTGTTTTAGGAAAATTTGTTGTCCATTTATGATTCTGATCGACTAGTTTTTTACTAACCTCAAAAAATCTAAAACCTCTCAAGTCGAGTCTAATCTCCAGGAATTTGCAGAGAACCACTGGATTTGATGTTGCTCTTGGTGAACACTCTTTAGCTTGAAAGTTGAGTGATGTTTGTTACAGTCTGAGTAAGGGGATTCAAGAGTTATTTTAGAATCTTTAAAAGACTAGAGAAGTGTTCAACGACTAGAGGACTAAGATCAGAATAATTTTCGACTAGCTAGTCATTTATTAATATAGTCCGACTACTAAACTAGTCATGTAATCATTCGGGTAGTCGAATCGATTAGTAAGAAGCGAGGAGCTTATGGGTAGATTCAGATCGAAGTAAGACCTCTACAAATACCTAACCACTCACTGTAAGATTCAACTGCTGTTCCTTACTTTGTATAGTGAACATCTTTCTGCCACCACTGGCTTCGACTAAGATGGCCTTCCTGAAAACATTACTAAATAATACCAAGAAGTCTCTCAGGTAAAACCAGGTTAATAGAATGGTCGTGCCTCACTACCAAGAGCTCTCAGTCAAGAAACTCTACCAGGATGTTATGGGTGATGAAGTCGTATAGCAGTACCTTCCAGAACTTGAGATAAACTCAGGCAAACTACCAGATAGAGACTTTTTCTTTGGTGTTCTGGGAACAGTCAAAGCAGACTACCTAAGGCAAATCATCGACCATGCTAATACTGTGAGGTATAATAAGGGGTAAGACTAGAACGAGACTGATAAAATCGAGATCTCTGACGACTGGTTGGATGAGCTCATGAAGCATCCTTTCGTTTCAAGTAAGATTTCTATGACTAACTTATGTAGAGAAACCTGGCAAGGCTATCTATCTAATGAAGAAGAATGCAAGAACAGTCAGAGAGAAGATAGATCATAAATAGTATGAGTTAGGTAAACGACTAAGCAATCGCATCATACCTCACGACTAAGACTAGAATCGCTTCTCGAACGTGACTAAGAGAAAGAGGATGCCAGACGGCAGCATGCTCATGATGGAACAATAACAGAGAACACCTAACAAGAGCATGATGATAACTGGAATGTGATTTAAATTAAACTAATCATAACTTAATACTCATAATCTGCGTCTCGCCATATTTGGCTTAATTTCTAATGTAGTCTTAGTCGACCGACTAGATCGACTTCTCTATAAGTAATTTTATGTCTAGTCGTAGTCCCTTCAGTAGTATACTAAGCATCTCTTTCTTGTAGCTCTGCTTGATAGTAAAGAAGGTGCTCTCGATTCCATTATACTCAGGGGAGTAAGGGATACTATATATGGGGATGATATCCAGTCGCTCATACTCCTTCTTTACAAGGATTGACTTGTGTACCTGCAGGTTATCCATAAATATGCTAGTCGACGATCCTAATACTTCTCTTTCAACTGCTGCATGAATAGAATGAACTAGTCTTACTTAATTGATCCCTTATTAATAATGTAGTCTTCGAGTCCCTTGTCAGTTGATTAGCGCCAAGAAGCGCAAACACTCCGAAGTCATGTCTCTTGTCTGGGAATCTTATATTCTCTCCATAAGGTGCCCAGGTTCTATTGAGGCGAGTTGAGGAAGTGAATACAGTCTCATCAATGAATATGATCTTCGATCCCAGTTACAGCTCTCTCATATACTTAGTCTCATTTCGATTTTAAGACTAGCTAGTCTTTGTGGATCGACTAGCTCCACCTCCTTCCTTAGTCGTATGCTCTTGAATCTTACTTAAGCGCGCTTGTATAGTCTCCTCAAGTGAGTGACACTGATTCGCACTTCTGGGAACTACCTGTGGAACATTATACACCTCTCTCTCAAACTCATTCCTGCTTGAGTGTGCAGTGTTTCACTGCTGATGAGGAAGTTAATATGACTAAGGTTGATTTAATCTCACGACTAGTCTTAATCGATAACCCATTCCTGAAAAATGACTTCGAATACCTGTGCAGCTTGACAACATTTGTGTATGAGACACCAAAGAACTTTGCTATTGCACTCAGATTCACCAGTGGTCGTAGATTAGATGTTGGATTTCAGTTGCCATAACGTATGAGCAGAAAAGTTTCAAAGTCGATCTGTGGTTTGAGTTTGACTACTCTAATCTAATGACTAGAAATAAGACTAATAATAATAGAGTGATTTGAATTTGAAACTAGTCATATGATAAGTCTGTTGATATATGATTCAACTTTAATCATTGCAACTGTACTTACCTGTAATGAGTGAATGCTGTTCCAAGTCTCCATAAACCACCAATGGTGAAGGGTGTTGATGGTTTGAAGATTCATTAATGTTATTCGTGCTTTGGACATTGATAGTCAATCTTACGACTACCTACGATTAAGTCATGATCAATATACTTACAAGACTACCTAGTCATACTAGTCTGCACTTAGTCGACTCCTTCAATCTTAAGTTTAAGACAAATGATTATAACTGTGGTTGATTAGATTGATTAATAGTTAAGTTAAATTTAAAAGTTAATAGTAGTAATCAAGACTAAATCACAAACCACCTAAATGAACAATGGTGAAGGGTAGTTGTATGCTCTGACTTTCATGTTCAGACTAGTCACGACTACTCTCAATCAACCTAGTCTTCGACTATATTCCTTATTAATAGTCGCTTAGTCGCATTTTCGCATTAATGAACGTGTGTCAATTCACTATCAACTCATAGACTAAGCATGAATTGGGGTTTTGGGGTTTTGGGGTAATGGTCAAAGTTGAAGAGTACCTAGCCAAGAAATACGTGTGTGACAAATGCCACAGAAGATATGGTCATCGCTAATCACTATGCAGACACAAGAAGGATTGTGAGATGAAACTCAAACAGCAAATGGCCAAGGAATTGCAAACCTCGCTGACTAAGACTTCGCTTATGATAACTTAAACAGGCCACCCAATCCAATACGATGCGATGTAACTGTATATACAGTGTGGACCTCCTTGAGACAAAGTCAACTATTAAGAAATGGAAAATTGTTTAGAGCAATTATGATGGACCCTCCTTGGGACTCTACGATGCTCGACCTAGGCTACAATGTCCTTTCTGACAAGAAGATAAAAAATATTCCGATAGAGTTAGTTCAGGAAGAAGGCTTCCTCTTCATGTGGGTCACTAACGGTAAACCAAAGGTGGCTCTTGACTTCTTCAAGCTTCACGGTTACAGATGGGTTGAAACAGTGGTATGGGTTAAGCTCGACAAGAATGGCAACGTTTTCAAAGGTCCAGGCAGGTACTTGCAACATGGCATGGAGCAGTGTTTGGTTGGAGTGAAGGGAAAGTACGATGCAAATAAAGAGTTCACAAAGTTTCGACAAAGCCTGAACGTGATAGTGAGTCCAATGAGGGAGGCATCGTAAAAGCCAGATGAGATTTATGATATCATTTAGAGACTAGTGCCTGATGGACCCTACTTGGAGGTCTTTGGCAGACCCCACAACGTCAGACCAAACTGGACCACAATAGGGAATGAAGTTTGATAAGTGAATACTGTAATATTAAGTTGTAATTGTTTTAAATATTAAAAGTTAAATTTAATCTACTAAATACTATAGTTTATCTGATTTTTTTCCAATAATTAATGCTAATATATGATTTTCATGACTGAAATTAGAAATTTTGAGTGTGATTGATATATTTCTGATAAATAAACAGTTCACTACATTTTGTTTAGAAGAGCATATTATATTATATAAATAGTTATTTTTATTCAGTATTTACCTTATAAATGCTTTTCAAAACACGCTCTAGTTTTATAGATCTTTATTATACACAGTACTAGCTCTTTATATCTATTATGTTCCTTATGTTATAAATTGAATTAAGTCTTGTAATATTTAATTAAAAAATGGTTTGATCAATCTTATAATCCATACAAAGAAAAAAAATAACAAATAAAAATGTTTCAATTATCGTAGAAAGATAAGAATCAATCATTTAATATTAAGAGACTATTTTAAATCGTTATTGTAGGTCAATTATATTTTGTAGATATAACTTCTTCTACATATAAAATTTCGGCAGTAACTTCTATTTTGAAAGTTGATGCTCATTTTTTTCTTTCTTATAATAGTATTTTTTATTATGATTTTTATCATTTATTTAATCCAATAAATCCCCACATATAGAATTACTCAGTCATTAGTAAGTAAAGTAGTTAGATTACATAAGTGCTTTATAAATTTCATGTTTAGGAAAGAATGATTTTCACAATGATATACAAGGGCAAATAATCATGATCATTTTTAAGTTATTAAACAAACTAAAAATTAAAAATCTCTATATCTTAAAATATAAATTAATAGTTAACTTCATAATATGCATGGCCAAATTGAGTTTTATATATTTATACATTTAAATCACCGAAATTATAAAAATAGCTAAATATTTTTTAAAACTTTATATAGCAAGATATAAAGATATCAATAATTAAATACATCACTCTATTCATTATAAACCTGCGTTTGTCCTTATAATTTAAGCAATTAGGATAATATATCACTGCTAAATCGTTCTAATTTTATTATTAATTATTCTCGGATAAATAACTTTTATTTTCTTCAATTCTTAAGTTTCTGCTACTAATTATTCTAGTATTATTCTAGTATTTTAATTTTATATTGCCAAGCTTTTATTTGATTTTAATTTGTTTAAAGCCGGAAAAGTCAAGAGTCATTACTAATAGTATCTTACCAATTATATCTTCAATTCTTTAAAATGAATAATTTGTATTTTAAATTACTATTGCCTATTTAATCTTTATCTATTGAAGGTTATTTCTGGTATAAATAGTATATTAAACAGGCAAAAGTGAGGATTATTAGACTGAAATCTAATACCTGCTAGACCTTATATTTTTTTGTAATTAGGCAAATTTATCATAATTAGGCATGAAACATTCTTATTATTCTTTATAATCTGGATATGTATATGTAGTAATGAATTCATAACATTTATCGTAAACATTATGTTTATTTATAATAATTGTTTTTATTATATAGGTTATATATACTACACAGAACGTTCCATTTTTATATAAATTCTTTTTAAATCAATAAAAATGATAATTATAATAATCATATAAAAATATAACTTTTGAGAATCTGTATTAAATTGATATTTTAATGGTAGATTATTTTTTATCTGTTTTTATTTCAAATTGCCTGCATGTAACTCTACTCATGGAAACAGTTTTGAAATGCTTATGAGGGCAATATTCCTTTTTATAAGAATCAAGTTGAAATTACAATAATTTTAATTTTTTTATCACATAAAACCCTATGAAAAAAATATTTAATGAAATCGGGGCATAATTAAAAGTGTAGAAATCAAATGAGATATATATATTTCTTGTTTTCGAATTATTCATTAAAAATAAAAATCATAATTTTAGATAGTTATATAATTATAAAATTTGAGTGTTTGCTTGCGCACTTACATATCGGGCATTATATCAATTTCAATTGAATTTTTTGATTATTTTTATGTTTTTTTAATTTATTCTGTAATATTAGGTAGCTTCTTTTACTTTCTTAGTGAAATATCTAAAATATTATTAGTTTTTTTCTTTTGTACCATAAAGTAATTCTCTATAAGATTTCTTCTCATAGCTTTAGCTTTACATCTATGATACTTTGATATTTTGAATCCTATTAAATTAACTTTCTTAGATGTCTCAAATATTATTATCAAATATTAAGTTAAGAGATATTAACGGATAAAAACAATAATATTAGACAGTAAGTAAGTTGGGTATTATTGAAGACTTTAATAGTATTTACTATGAATTGTAATCCCTATGTTATTCGCTTATTTTTAAGAATAATTAAAATAAAAAACTATATAGGTATCATTAGCAAGTAAAAGTTTATTAATATTTATCAAATCACTTTATAAAAATAATTTTAAGCTTTTATTTATTCTTTAATTTCTTAAAATTAGATTAATTAAGTGAAAAAGCAATCAACCATTTTAAATCATTGCAGTTGTTTATTCGTTTATTCTTTGAAATTTATTTAATGAATTTATCCTATATCTTTACATATCCATTTTCATCTGCTTTTGTTAATGATTTAGTAATAATCTTGAAATAGTTTTATTCATTTTATGTCAATATTAAATGTACTAAATCGAAATTTATGATGGCATATTTAGCAAAGTTTTTTGTAATTTATAAAAATGGTTATTTTATTATTTTAAGAAAATAGTTTATTTCACAACGGATTTTGAAATTTGGTTGAACTTGATTGGGTTTGTAATAATAAATCAGAAATAATATATTTCCTCGATTAAATAGAACGTCGATCTAATAAAGTTTCTGAAGTTTATCAGAGATATTACTTATAACTCCATGAAACAAATAAAAAAAGCTTCTTACTACGCATCAGTATTAAATTTAATAAAACTTCTAGAAGTCACATAATCCTAATTACAAAGAATTCATTTAATAGAATAATCTAATATAACTTCACTATTTAGAAGAGTCTGAAAGTCATCCTTCAACATACTTAATATAGAGTGAGTGACTGACAGGAAACATAACTTCAATATTGAATAATTCTTAGACTTTAGACATGCAACTATCCAACTAAATTGAAAATTTCTCTTTTAACTTAGAGCAACAATCAGCACTGTACAACAAACAACTTTTTCAGTCACGACCTAAGCATTAGCAAATGAAATGAATTTTACGCATGTTAAATATCAAGTAGTGGCACAAAAGACTAGTGTTAAATACCGTCTTTAAAGCTGGAATAATAAAAATGACTCAAAATTTCAGAACTAAGTAAATCTTTCTAAATTAACTACTACTTTTTTATAACAATCAATAAATAAGATTTAGTTATGGTGGATAGACCCAAATATTGAAAGAAATCATTATCACCTCCCAAGATTCCTCTAAACCCCATACTTGAGATATGGAAGTGAAGTTCAAAACTTCAAAAAGTCAAAAATTCCTTACCTTCAATAAATTTAAGCGCATAACTTGAAGAACCCAGAAATTTAAACTACGACTCTGCCTGTTTATCCGATGACGCACTTAGTATTTAATAGGCCATTAAACTATAATCGGTAAAATACGAAATATTAGAATTAAATAAATTCAATAACTGCATTAATTCATATATTAGTAAATTGAACTTTGTATTAGATGCACAAATTTAAATATTTATCATACTTTTTTACAAGCAATTATATGGAAATATTCAAAATTTTAACGTTAAGCGATATTTACTTTTAGTTATTTTAATTTCCAGAATAGTTTGTAATTCTACGTATAATCGAATAATGAACATCGTAACTACAATTCAGATTATATTTAGAATGTTCACTATTTCTCTAGTATCGCTTTGAAAATTTCCCTCAGCGATATGAATACGAAAATATAAAAATTTTAAAAATAATTAAAAACAGTCAGCTAGTTGAGTTAGTTTGATGCAAAACATTATAATTTATTTTGATAAATTAGGAATTTACAAACTTAATTATGATTTTATGCATTATTGGTAAAAATATTTAGAGAGTAATTGCTTTAAGAATCGTAATTTTTAGTCCATTTTAAAACCAACGATAAAATATCTAATTAATAAAATACATTAATTTCATACAATCTTCAACTTCCATTGATTTATGATCGAAATTAGAATATTAAATATTGATAGTTTAATTATATATGAAGGGAGAGAACTCTTAGAGTCTAGTAACTAGACAACACTGAACAGAAATAATTATAAAAAACTTGGTTAAAATGCTACAGCTATCACTACTTGTCAATTTATATGAAGAACTAAACTTTGAAAAGAAATAAGAATGGGAATTTTTCTCTTAAAGTATTGCTCAATAAACTCTAATGATCCCTATCATTTACAAAAGTTTAATATGCTGGAGTAGATTAGATGAACAAAATAAACAAAATTTCTCTTAGTAGTAGAAAAAGAAGACTTTGAGACCGAACCATAAGACAAATAGTTCTAATTAAAGACTGATATTCCACAACAGTGTGGATAAGTCTCACCAGGTGTTGGAATAATTGATGACGACCCAGAAGCCTACAAATTTCTCATGTATATTTATTATATTCTGGTATAATCAATTGTAAAATAAAGAACTACTATTCTCAGATCGTTAGCTTATAATACTATGAATCCTCTTTAATTTAGCTGCAGAAGATAAACTTACGATAATAATCCAACTCATGAAAGAACTCACTGCGAATACAACTGAACTAACAAAGAGGTCTACTATAATTCTCGAAGAATTTATCAAAAGAAACTACAGAAACTACCAACATATTAGTGAATTTCTTGACAAATTTTTGGAAAATCCAGATAGATAGTCAATAACTAAAAGGGAATAACCTCTTACATAATATCTTATATATTACTTCGGGGGTCGCTAGAGATGTCAATTGATCAAAATATTATTATTATTATTACACAATGAACATTTATGATAATGATTTATTTAAAGCCTACTAACAATCTACAATTTTACAAATTCCTTATGCTATTTGAATTATCATGTGTCATTAAACATTATGCAAATATTTTACAACTTGATTATTTATAATATCTAAATTATTAAAATCATTCTTTATCGTCAAAATAAATCATTAATTTTCTATTACTTTCATTCTTTTATCTAATTTATTGATTGATTATGATCATTACTATACTGACTGCTTTAACTATCTTCTTACTACCTGGTGATATTAGGCCATATCTTATAGTATATTACTTTCATCCACAGTTGCTCTATACTCTTCTATTGTCTATCCATATCCTTGAGGCTCTTATTCATAAATAAAACCACTTTGATTATTTGAAAAGAAGTGATCTGGAATATATACTTAATTTTAAATAAATTGACTTAATTATAGACATATTCTGAGAAATCCACATTCTCGTAATCTTATCATTAAATTAATAAAATCCTTGTAATAATAGAAAAACCAGGATTATATTAAATTGAAGACTGTGCAACAACAGAACCTAATTGAGAGAATAAACTATATGCATAAGAGTCAGCACACTATGATTTTTTTATTATTAAATTAGAAAGTTATAAGGATAGGGTGACCCACAGGGGCCCGAGGCTGGAAACTTTCTGATAGAGCTTTCTACTACACTAAGGCCTACCGAGGGCAGGTAGGGAGTTGCTGGGCGCAACGCATTAGGGGCCAGTCGGCGGGGTTCAATCTGTCAGATCCTAGACTCCTCGAGTCGTCTGCACGCTAAGGATTTCCCTGCATAGATGAGATTCCTGGCTTGAGTTCAGTTTCCTAGGTAATAGGGAGCAGGATGAAGGTACGCTCTGCCTTCGAAAGTGAGAAGATAGAACCATCGAAGCCAACGATAAGGATTTTTCTCCCACACCGGGTTAGGGTACTGAAGCTACCACAGCGAAAGGACAGGGATTACGTTTCCCAGCAGCGGTGGGACCGGTAAGCGTTTTTCTCCACCTTCTATCACCGAATTGGATCTCACAAGCTCTGTTGTGGTGACATCTTGATTTTGGGAGAAGACTAGGTGATAGCGAGATTGGTTTTTTCGGAGTTTTCTACTTTACGACTGCCACGTCACGGAAGTTTGCCACGTCAACTCACTCAGATACGTCTACGTCACGACTAAAATGATGGTTTGATTTTAGTATTAAACAGTGATATGTTAAATTTATTTTATTTTAAATCATTAATCATCATCACACTATGATTTTTGGCTATTGTCGAGATATCTTTAAATGCATTATCTCAAGAAAAAATTAGAATAAATTTGCATAAAAGTTATTCTAAGGTATTAGCGCTTATATTATTATAAATGAAATCATGTATTATATATCTATAGAATTATTTATTTTGACAATTGGTGTTGCTGTTGCAGATCGTTCCTAGGCTAATGAGGAAGAGGCGATATTTAATGCATTCAATTTAGAAAAAGTAGGTATTGAAATTTTAGATCTTCTTGATTATATGGCATTTATTAAAAAGTGTGATTAATTAAATAGTAAAATATTGGCACTTTTTATATTTAATTAAGATTATAATTGTTCATAATTTACTGCAGAATTTGTAACAGTTCTATTAGCTTAAGAAGTAATTTTTTAAGATTTCATATTTAAATTAAATAATCTATTTGTTAATTCGGTTGTATTTGCTGTTAAAGAGCTTGATGTAAAGCTGGCTGGAATTTTGAATCATGACTGGCATGCTTGAGAATATTGTACTATTTCAAACTCGAGACCTAGTAGCACAGTCTTAAAATAGCGCGAGGTCTAAAATATTTGTTAACTTATAGAATTTATTTACATAAAACCACAGTTGAAGCTTTTATTGAATTAAGAGGAACTGAAATTTAAATAGTATTGCGCCACAGCAAATGAATAGGATTGTTCAGTTACTACTTATACATCAACATAATAATTTTGTAGTTGAGTCTTTATCTGATAATGGTTCAATTAAATTTATAAGGATTTGACATACTCTCAAATTTTAGCAGATATATAAACGAAATAAACAGTATTATTTACTATATTCCAGCTTTAATCATGTAAACATTAGCAATATTCTTTTGTATGGTTTCTAATCCTCCTTTTAATGGTATAAACTCAATTGGTAGTAGAATATCTGGATCTTCTTGCTGAAGAATCATTTCCTCCAGTTAATCTACTAATTAATCCTCTACTTCCGTAAGGTAATACCATGATATTTCCATCTTAATGATTATCACTTTTTAAATATATATGTTAATATATATATATTTAATAGTACGATTAATATCAATTTTAACAGTTAAAGTTCCACTAGATTCAAGTTCACTTAATAAAGTAACTTCTGAAGTCTAGTTCTGCTGTTATTGTTGTTCCTATTTAAGCAAACAAATCTGGTCAGGTAACACTTGAAAAAGACAAACCATTGCATAATAACCAATCAGAAGGAATGTTAGGACTATACTAAATGATTATAGACTCAACAGGAAATTGACTGACTACCCTAACTAATGAATTTGCGTATTTCTTATTAACAGCATCAGTTGAAAGAATAGGAATCACTAGATTGATTAATTTATTGAAGCTGAAGGATCAGCTATATAATTAAGAGCAGTAGTTGAAGTTAAAAATATGTAACAAGTTATGTGTTAAGATAAACTTTAGAAGCAAATTGATTGTTATTTGTAATAGTTGATGAAGCTAAATATTCTGTCTTGCTCTAAAAATGAAATGGCAGGTTTGTTCTACAATTTGTTGCTTTAGCTGTTGGATAAGCTGTAGTAAGTAGATCTAATTGTGACTAAATTAAAGATAACAGTAAATAAAAATGTGCTAAAACTAATTATAAAATCAAATGTCAAAATCTTAAATTAAAATGGCCAGGAATAAGATTTAATTATGCTGTTTTCAAGCTCACATTCATGTTAACTTAGGCATTTTCAATTGCATCTTCTCGTCCTGTACCAATTAATTAATGGGAATTTATTTTAGGAATATTTCAAAGAGTTGCTGCTACATACAAAATAAAACTAGATAGATCTGATTACATTTATTACTTATCACAAGAACCGATTAAAGCTGTCTTGATTGCCTATTAAATTTTAAGGAGATTAGATACTATGTTCGATTTTTAATGATATTTAGATTATCTCCATAACTTAATATTTAGGATTTACCTCATGAATTATATGTATAAATATGCCGTTATAAATTTACCCATATATGCATTTTAATTATTTAAAACAGTTGTATCATTATTGATAACTTGTAACATAGAAGTAGGATCTAAGTCTTGCATTGCAACTAATAATTATATAATTCAAAGGCTATTTAAATTTAAATCGCAATTGGAATGTGTTATATTTAATTTAATGTTGTTAATGATTTATTATTGGCATACAATTTTCTGCAATGTGAGTAAGTCTCAGCTTTATATATTAGATATCATATAGATTATTAATGTTTTAAATAGTAGAAAGTTATTTATTAATTTGAAATTTATTCATCTGTATATTATTATAAATTTGTCAAAGTAGATTAACCTGTTGTTTATAATTATAATAGGTCAACAACATTTTTATCTTAAGTAAAAGAATGAGAAAAATAAAAAACATGCAAAATGATTAAATTTACAATTACCAAAATCATAATTTACAAATACTTTACAGTTCTTAAATTACGTATTAAACAAATTTATTTAATTTTGATAAAATTATATAATTTGACCATCTTCAATGAGCTCATTTATCTTGCTTCTCATCTTCTTCTCTGATCAAGGACTTAAATAATTTAATAACACTCCTATCTCATTCATTATGCAGCTTTGGAGAACCACCTAAACATGTTTAGGTTGTGCAAATGCGCATTTTCTATCGATTTGAGATCTAACCTTGATACTCTCTACTAGATAAGTTAGAATTCCTGGTATTTTAGAGAGAAAGACATAATGAAATTATTAAGGAGTGATATACTTAGATAAGAGATTTTCTTTTTATTTTCCTCAACCTATCTTTGAGTTTTTTTATCTCAATGTTTTAGCCTTGCACTATTGTTTCATCTCCTCATAAGTTTATGCATCATCAAATCTCATGAAATAAGTCTTAATTATTTTCTTCATGATAATAAAATAGAAAATCTATGTTTTTCATGTTTATTAGTAATTTTTCATAAATGGTTTCTCAAAAAAATTGACAAAAAAAATAATCGAATGAGGAATTTAAAGGCTACCACGTGATTCTCCATAAAAAATAAAGGGAGATGGAATCTCCGACTTAGACATCATTCTCTCGAGCCGAGATAAGCGAGAATCTTTGTTTCACAGAGCAATCTTTGCCATTAACATAGGCCCTTTTGTGCATGTATTGATCTCCACGATAAAATTATTTGACGATATTCAGGGTGCATTAGGCGTTTTCTTTAGAACAAAAACTGTCATTCTCTAATCCTACAAAGAGATTCTTTAAGATACAGAGAAAAAAACTTGGTAAATTTTTCAGACCACAACTTGACATTGATTGGTAATATTTATTATTCTAGTGAATCTCTTATTAATTCCTTAGCAAGGCAAGACTAATTTGAGATTCACTGTCATTTTGATAATTGGCGTTTTTATCAATCATGACTCTTTTGAGCTTCCCTGTAAATTCTTGATCTAAAGTTGATAAACTACCTCATGAAAGTTGACTTTAAGTTGGATTATGCAGAAGGAGCCCAGCAAAAAAAAGATTTTGTTTCTCTATAAATTATTGAGTATTGCTATTACATCAGCAACAATAAGTCAAAAGTGATTTTATCAAACTGCTTCTATACTCACAAAGAAACTAAGACTAATCGAAACATGTTAATTACTAATTAATTTCTGCGTATCATTAATTTAAAAGTATTCTAGATATTGACAGAGGCGTGGTATTATTATAGCTGCTTCTTCATTTTTCATTGATGGATTTAAGCAGTTCTTCAATATTTTTGATCGATGTGTTGTCACAATAATTACATACCAAAATTATGCTTTCAGCTACCATACACCGAATACTGAGCCATTTTTTTACCAGCATCAAATCACAATTAGGAAAAGAATACATTTCAGAGACTTCATAAACTTCCAACTCCATGCAATATTTTGATTTGAGAATAATTGCCATCTGTGGTTCCAATAATCATCAGAATTATTTACGAAAGAATTTGAGAAATTATAAAATAATTAATCTATTGATTTTGTAATTTTTATAAAATGTTAGCAATTTAATCTGGAACTACAACTATTAAAGTTTTTAAAGTAGTGAAAGTCGCACCCTGCACTATAAGTATTTCTATTTAGTTTTTAGATTTTTTTTTTATTAATTTCAAACTAAGCGATTACAAAGAACTGTATCAACAATGCAAATTTAAAATTTTAATGAATTTCTTTGTATGTTCTTCATAATTAGTTAGTTATAAATTATTAAGTTTTTAATCAATATACTTTGAAAAAACGCAAGCCATTCAATGTTAAATTGTGTACCTGTCTCATATTATACTGAGTAAGTACTAATATTCGGAAAGTGTTATTTACTTTTAAATTTTTGCCTTATTGTATAAGTGTTAAAACAGCAGTAAGGAAAGGTCAATATTCTGTTTTGTTTTTCAAATTTATTTTATTAAATTTTACCTATAACATATGATTGATTCGGACCAACTCAAAATAAAATTTGAGTTTTAAAATCTTAATATTCACTATTTAGTAAACTAAAATTTGAAGTACACAAACCAAATTTAGATTCTCTAATTAAAGGAACTTAATTTTATAGAGCCTAACTTTTATTTATTAAGTTTTGGTTCCTATTTTAATTTAAATTTAACCTCTAAATTAATTAAAGTCACAATTTATTTTCGCGTTAAATTCTTGTTGTTAATATCAGTTTATATTGTTAGTTATCATAAGGGGAAAAGGTACTCAAATTTTGAATTAAAAATTAGAACATAAATTCTAGAAAGAAATATACTTGCTTTAAAACCCAGAAACCCAGCATCAAAATATAAATGATAAAATTTGTCCTATTTTTGTCCTGAACGGACATTGACAGGACATTCTTGATTTTAAGGGGAGGAATGTAAATAAAAAATATCTTATCTAAATGTGATCATGCGAACATTTTAAAGGAATCTTTGAAAAATCAACAAAAGCAACTATGCTAAATTATTTCAGGTTTTGAGAAAAAAGCCTTTTGCTGATTAAGAAAACTTCAGCCAATAAAAAAATGCTATTAGACAAGGATTAAAGGTATCCTGTAGAAATGTGAAGAAAATTTATTTTAATATGTTTAAATTAAAAAGTAATTAATTTATAATAAATTGAAAGCAAATAACCTAATCAAAATAGCACCTAATTAATTGCGTAAATTCCTTGAAGAGTGATAAAAACTTAATTAAATAACAAAGCTGCATGATATGATTATCTCAAACTCTGGTGAATATTTCATAGATATTAATTTTTTATAAGGAACGAGTTTTGCCCTTTTTTAATAATTCTCTAAGAAATTTCTCAGAATTGTTTAAACGATACCTAATTTTTAGCTCATCGAATATTTTAATTTAGATAGATAGATAGATAGATAATAACTCAAGGTAATTAAAAGTTCACAAATATACAATGTGAAACATAAATTGCGAAAATGTAATTCATTACAATTACTGCCTTTTACATCACTTGCTTCTCATCATATCATCTTCCTTGTTCAATCCCGCCTTACGTTCTCCTTCTTCATTTCTATTGATATGCCCATCTGTCGTGACATCAGCTTGACTTCTGGTATTTAGGTTTTCACTGAGTCCCTGTTTAATTGCCTCTTAGTTTTCTTCTCCTCCCTTCATATTACCGTCCGCCTTACATGCTGTGAAAGAGTCTTCCACCGCTATCGGGTTCCTGTCCATTTCACTAAAGTTCCCTTCTTACTCTTCTCTAAACTATTCAAGTTGAGATTTATTTCCCTTATCTTGAACTAGTTCATCCCATGCATCTACATGGGTGTTAAAGTTCGTTTGTTAGCTCCCATTCTCTTCTTGCCAGAGTGTTTAATTTCTTTTATCTGTTATCTTGTCCATATCTTTTTCTTCTAAAGCTATACCTGATTTCCCAATCTCCATTCTCATATATCCAATCTCCAGATTGAACAATAAGTAGTATCTCTGCATCTTAGTCCAATCGTTTGAGAAAATCTAGAATATAGGCTCTCCTTGTAATTCTAGTGCCAGATGGTTCAGTATTAGAATTGCCATTAACCCGCAGTCTTCTGGGTCCCGCACTTGGTTAGTTTCTGGTTTGCATATTATCTTCTATGCTTAAAACTCCTTTCCATGTATCTCTGTTACCATTTAGTTCAGTTGGCTTAGGTATTTTTAGACTATCGCAAGACTTCCTACATTCTTCCTAGTGTCATAAATCTCTGCCTTTCCTGATTTTTTAGTGATTCTTATTATCACCCAATTTCTGCAGTTCTTTAGGATGCTCTAGCAACTTATCGGGATGATTACACTTTATACATCTTGTGATTCTCTCCAGAATCTACCGTTCTCAATCTTCCAGTTTGTTGCCCCTATATTCCTCTCCAACTGTGTTATTCCTTTGTCATTCAGGACTATGGGAGGGAGAATCATTTGTGCGATTCTTTATTCACAGAATTACACCTCCTCTATTTGTCTCACACATACTTCCATCGTCTCTTCTTGGATATGTTTTCCCGGAATCATATCCTCATGCTGCCAGCTTTCATTTATTTCCCTCCAGTGGTTTTGTTGTTTCTCTGTCCACAGATCCCATTCTTGCATTCCCTTTCTCCTCGCATCTTCTCTGTCTTATAGTCTTATGACGAGGGCTTTCTCCAGCTTGCTTTTAGTGCTCGGGCAGCATACTATTGTTGTTAGTCTTGTGACCATTGGAGACCACCCCTTCTTAGCATGGATGATTTTGTCGAATCCTTAACACTAAACCTCTGTCAAGTCAATCAAGTGTTTCAGCTTCATCTAGTCGGCTTAGACACAAGGCGTACCGTCCTTATGTTTGTTGAAGTCAGTTCTTTAGGGTTATGACTAATTTATTCTCTTGCTTGGGTTAGTATGTCCAATCCTCAGTCTACTTTTAAATCCCAATTACTTGTTCAAAGGAACTTTCTAATGTCTGTCTTCTCTCACTCCGAGAGTTTCCTGATCCTTGCTTCTATCTCTATGTTCATACCTAACCTCCTTCACCTTCTACCAAAACTATGCTTTCTTGTAGCCCTCCTTTCTTCTGTAGTCCTCTACTTAACTGTCATGTCTTTGGTTGTATCTTCCATAATTAGATTTTTGTTTCTACTCTTCCATCTTGTTACTAAGATTTTTTGATCTTTTTAATTATAAGATTTGCTCTTTTTAATTTCTTAATTTGATTTATAATTATAATTCTCTTTGATTCTCGCAATTCATGTTTAGTTGTATATTTATCATTTTGATTTAGAGATTCAAACTGTTGGTTTTCAAACACTTATAACTTCGGTTTTTGCCAGATTTTACTTCTTTACATATGTCACTCTGAATAGCTTTTTAATCTTCTGGTAATGGCCATTCCTCTCAAGTCCTCTAATTCTATCATCGAGCCATAGCATATTAGCCACTACCTCAACTTGGGTTTTGTTATCTAAGTCTACCAGTCTATGGTGAATATTTTTATTTGGATTAATGCACTCTATTTTTCTAACTATATACATAGATAGTATTTTTTGAAGAAAAAGGGGACGAAAATTAAAAAAGGAACCTAAATACTAATGTTGCTATTAATGTTATGGGTTATCGTAAACTTTTCTTTGGTTCATTGGTCACTTTCATAAAAATCTATTAAAATAGGATAGTCTAAAATAAAATAAATACAAAAGTTTATGGAACTCAATTATAAAGGGACCAAATTTTTACTAACTTAACAATTTGTGTTTTAGAACAACTCACTACAATCCAAATTTTTCTTAAACAAGAAAAAAATGACTATTATACATTAAAATCTAAAAGTTTAAAGTGAACTATCATATTTAAAACGGGAATTCTGAATGGGAAGACTTAACATAAACAGTGAGAATTATTCAGAATGACATATCTATACAATGCCCATAAAAACAAATATAATCGAAAATTACGATGAGCTAAGGTAGAGTAAAGAGTCAAAGTACATAAATTTGTCACTATAAAAGAACATTTCTATATACATGATAATTTTCTCAAAGATAATTAAGATAAACATAAAACTTAATCACTCATTATTACAAAGAGGAACCTAACTTTGCTCTTTATTTAAGTTCCATTTTTATATAGTAAGAAAGCATTCTTATTTTATTTTTTAAATTGAGTCCCTTAATACTAAATACTTTGACTTATTTATTTATTACTTTATTTATATTAAATTAATGATTCTCAAATTCTTTCGTAAATAATTCTAATGAATATAAGTTTGAATTTATAATTTAAAATGGATGATATTTATAATAAAGTTCAATTATTCATAAAATTATGTTGCAATACGACTAAACTTTAATAATAAGCTCATAGTAAATATCAGTATTTATGATAAATCTTATATTATCGATAACTTTACAATAAAGGAAAATAAAGAATTTATTTGATTTAGAATTTAGTTATAACAATCTTATATATCAATAAAAACTTATACATTTATCAGTAGCAAGATTTATTGAATTTCTTGTTTTTCAACCCTACGTCATTGATTACTTGACTAATTTCATCTAATGTTTTATTCTGGTCATAAGATTAAAAGGTTGTAGATAGTTTATCTTAAATTTAAATTAGCAATATAGACACAGAATCAATATATTAACTTATTGTTTCATATAAAGTTTGAAATTCATTATAGAGGCTGAGTTTTCCCCCAGTTTTTCATTAATTTCTATTCTTTTTCTAATCTGAGATTTAATCGAATAAGTAGCAGAAAAAAAGAGTAAAAGGGCAGCAGGAAATAGTGAAATACCATTCAAATAAATATTTCTTATTAATGGTTAAAGCTGATCAAATATTTTTCAATCTGTGTACGATTTAGAATCAATTGATATCTTATCTGTGTTGATTAAAATTTTTTGTTAGTTTATAATCCTGTTAATCTATTTTTTGTCAAAATTCATTTGGAAAATTTAATAATTCGTTAATCTTGTTAATGCTCCTAATATTTTATAAAATTTAAACAAGATTACATGACACCTTGATTAAAAAATGATTTACTATTATTATTAGCATCATTAAGATATACTTATTTATTAATATTAGTAAAATTAAAAGTTCTAATTAATGGTTAAACGCTATTTGAAGCAGGAATTTAACCGATTGGAACAAAACTATCATAAATATATTATTTCGAAGCAGCTTGACTTTTTAATGGCAAAAATCCAATATTAGTTATGTGACTTTCACCTAAATTTAAGTCATATTTTAATGGGTTTCTAAATTCTTTTTCTATAAGAAGTATCTGAAACAGTATTATCATAATACATGATTAAGTATTGCAAAAAAAAGAAATATAATAAATAGATTAATTCGATCTTAAATAGTTTTTATCAAATAGATAATATTTTGTATGCCGCATAGCTCTTCAATCAATCTTAAATAATAACAGCCCACATTGGTGGTTTCCCTGAGAAGAACTGCATGTTGGCAGTTCTATACAAAGATAGTTTTAACACAAAAATTAAAATTCAAGGAACAATTTCTGTATATGATCAATCACTGTGAATCTCATGGCTTCAATAAAATATTAAAATTATTTATTAAATTGAATGTCTATTAAGCTTAACCATTCACTATTCATTTAATCTTTTCTTTTGAGAATTATTTTGATTTGATAAGGAATAGGATTTCTTGGATGATCATTGTTATGAGGAATAATTATTATATCAGGTGTATTTGGTAATCCTCATTCATCAGTGCCCAATCCTGTTTAAGCATCAACTGCACTAACTAAAATCCCTCTTAAATAATCCTTTATAGGAGATTTTCTTTTTGACTTAGTGCTTAAGGTTATTATTAATTAAAAAAAATAATCTATTAGATTTGCATAATCATCATCTTCTCTGCCATAATCATCTTCTGTGCTATCATAATTATCCTCTTTTATATGTTCTAGTGTATTACTCTAAACACTATCTCCTTCACTATTTTAATCGTCTTATATAACAACATCTGTCGGTCTATCATCTATATAAAACGGTAAGAAAATAGCTGTCTTATGTGTTTTATAAAAACTACCTCCTAACAATTCTACTATCAAAAATGCTTCTGTTTTTAGATTGATCTAAGTCATTTTAACCCAGGAAATGATACTTTTTAAGAACTAATAAATCCACTATTAATCCTATAACAAGTAATAATTTGCCTACTAGTGCTTTTCATTTTAAATTATTAAATACAAATATAAAATCATTTTTTCATGATATATTATCTAAACAAGAATCTAAATTAAAGCTTATCTTCCTATATTCATATCTTAACAATTATCTTCTTTTACTTTCATATAAATTTATGATAATGCAATTCCAATTAATTCAATTGTTTATGAATTATTTCATTTACTTAGATAATACCTCAACAAATGTTTTATATTTAGAAGCAGCTTCAATGAAACTATCATAATCCATTGAATTGGAACTAAACGTGGGCGCATGAAGATAAATAGTAGAAGAAACCAGCAGATTTGAGAATTAACCTCCATTAATAGTATTAGTAGTGGATCTAAAGCAATTATTATTATAGATCATATATATATTTCAAAATCATAATTAGTTTAAATTTATAAATTAACATTACAAAATCTTAATAATTACGTAAATTAAAAATAATATGGGCGTAAACGAAAAATTTGAGAGAATACTCTAAAGACCACTTGAGCTAAAGAAATCTTAGATTTAAAGGAAGTAAGGATGTGTTTCCAATTTCTTGTCAATTCAAATATGCTAATTCGATTAATATGAATCATAAATTTTTGGAAATAAAACTTGTTTAAAATATCAGAATAAAATAATAATTACTTAAATTGTAAATAAAATGGATTTATAAGTTTCAAGTTATGCATACTAAACATAAGAAGCCAATAATAATTGCCACAATTACTATCTTTTATCTAAACATAAAAAAAACTTAAATTTCACAATTTGATCATACTAAGTAATGTTAAAATTCAACAAATTTTCAAACATTTTTAAAAGTTTAGTAAATACAAACTGCGAAAGTAGATTAATTAGTCATCTATCAAACTAAATTTCATTATAGGACACTTTGTGGAAATTCATTCGACTTTTCATATGCAAAAAAATAAAAATTCAAAGCGCAAAATATATTTAAACTATAATTTACATAATATAAATACCACTTTAAAGTTCTCCAAAATCTAATTTTTTATTTTGAAAATTAAATTTATATTAAATGTGTTCATTTTAATGCTTTTTTTTATTTTACATGAAAAAAATTACCGATCTTTGTATTTTATCAATATTGATATATACTTAATATACATATAACTAATTTCTGTAAAAATTTGGAATCTCTAATAAATTATAAAATTCCTATTTGTGGAGTTAATTCCGATAAATTTATAATAATCTGTAATAGTTAAAGTTATACCAAGCACAGCTAATTATAAAATTAACTTAATTTAAAGTTGATAAAGGTCAAGTTGGCAATGGCAGCTTCATATCAGCACAGCCTATAAATCAATATCTTATATTTTTCTAATCAACTGATATATTTTAAAACAAAGTAAGTTTATTAATTTATATTTTAGTAAATTTGTTAACTGTTTCAAGTAAAATTTATGGCCTATACTCTATTTTAAAATCATTGACTACTAATAGCAGTGATTTTTAAAAGTATCTCTACATGATTTATTTATTTTTATTTGCAAAAGAATTTGGAAGACAAATCTGCTGATGTCAGTATACCTATCAGAGAAACCAAATTATTATTCTAAAATAATTTAATAGTTAATCATAAAGATTCATATTCTCCAGAAGATACTATAGAAATATATTTCGAGCTTAGTAATTTAGTATTAAATCTCGCAAAATCTAAGCCTTTTTTTAGGTAGGTATGTTGTAAAACAGAAGTATAAAACGCTTGTGTATAATTCAACGATGATTTAAGCATTACCATATGTATAACATATTAATTTTGATTAAAATGATGTTTACCTGCACAAGGAAATTGCTTTTGATTTGTTTCATTGCATTAAAAGGAAGACTGGTGGGTGCTGATAAGAATGAATCAGATCTAATTAGAGGGAAAATTTATATATAAATTTTTAATAAGTAAAAGTGTTTGTTAATTCTAGCGGCTTAGATGCAAGGCATATTAATCAATTAGTAACTTGTTTTAATTTTATTAATGATAGTATTGATGGTGCTAATCCAACATTTAAAAAGATAAAGATTTAAATAAATAAAAGCATATATAGATGTACATAGATGAGAAATAAAAATAGCTAAATGATTTTAATAATATTCTGAAGTTGATGAGGTACTTGGACAAGATGCAATTGTGAATGATTGGGATGAGTTATACAAATAATTTATCAATTGATACAGCTAAAAGTTCAATTATAAATTTTACTTATTACTTTATAAAGGGGAATTATTTATAAAATCTTTTAATTATTAAATTAAAAAGATATTAAATAGGGAGTGCCTTCAGGTGACCGTGGATCCCATATGTGTTACTTTCTATTTAGGATTCTTTTTGGTCTGGTAATCCGAACCATATTAGCCTAATACTATCTCATGCAGGAGATGAAAGCGCCCAGAGACCTACCTGCAAATAACAACGAGCTAGCGGGGTTCAATCGCCCATGGGGAGAGCTCTAGAGAGCCGATTTCCCTGCCATTACGCCGTTAGTTGGCAGGGTGGATACAGTCTAACAAGGCTGGCTAGAAGGGAGGCAGGGGGGGGAAGAAGTGGGACTGCATTCCACACAGTGATGAATGGCGGACGTCAGGAGCACAGAGGAGCCGAGCAATTGCTAGTCTTTTCCAGCTTTTCCTCTTAAGTGGGGTTTTTTGGTTTTTTGGGGCTCAAGGTTATGTACCACGTCATTCACACCAGCAACGTCATGACCCAAGGATGCAAATATTGGGTCATGTTATGACCCAGAATATCTCGTTATTAATTTAACCCTAACTATTCTATTCTATTCTATTCTATAAAATCTTTTTATTAAATTTACGAATGAATTTGATACAATGAAACAAATTTATAAGGGTTCATAGTATTAGGATTTCGTTTATTTTACTCGACCAAGCATATATTATGCATTTAGTTATCATTTAGTTTGCTAAATATAAAAAGCTATTAATGCGGCTATTGTAACAAATAAAGATAATAGTTTCATAATAATAATAATAGATGATATAGAATAACTGATGTTTTTATAGAATTAAAAATGCCAAAAAAATATAATAGAATACAAGAAATAGAATTAGTAAATATAAATAATATAAATATTAAGAAATATTATATATATTAAATTATGTTTAGAGGTATATAACCATAATTAGATAATAATAGGAATGTTTTTGACTGCAAATAAAAAGAGCAAAATGAAATAATATATAGAAGAAATAGAATACATAATTAGCATCTAAATAGTACTATTGAGATAATTTTAGTTTAAACCGAATAGAGTACAAAGCGATGTTAATAACTTAATATGAGAATGAAAAATTATTCCAATTCCAAGTGCTAAGCATCAATAATTAACTACCTAAATTAACGAGCTCTCATGCTAATTGTTAAACAACCTTAATTAAGAAGTTCGATGAAGAGATATCTTTTTAAGATTTCAAAAATATTTTTCATTTAATTTCTAATTGACCAAGGAAAAAACTGATAACCCTGTAAACCCAACAATTCCATATCCTGAGCATAAAAATTTTAATATTTATATTTTTTAATTTCCTCCCAATTTCTATTAAATATTATTAGAGTTATATATCTTGTGTTGATTCCATTTAAAACCGTGATCAATCCTATTTTATATTGAGTTTATGATAAATTAAACATGACAATGCTTTATGGCCATTATTATATTAACGAATTCAATGGAATAATATTGATAAAATACAAAATATTAGGAAATAATAAATTTAAAATACAGAATACCTGATACCAAAATGATAATTTTAGATTTAATTTAAATAATGAGCATAAAAGAGCGATAAATAATGAGCATTTTTGTAAATATATTTTTATCAATTAATAACTGTCATTATTTTATGAAGCTACCTTTTTTATTATTTATTAACTCCCAAAAACTTTCGACTTTAGCGAATAAATTTATATGTGTAATTTAAGTTGTATATTAAACTTTTTGAGTATATTTACAGCAACTAAAATTTCTAGTATCACTGTCATCTCATAATTAGTATTATCATGATAATTTTGCATTTATGGTTTGTTATTACTCAAGCATCCATACTATTCATAATTTTTGTCAGAATAATTTCCGATGCACTTAAAATAAAGTAAGTATAAATTACATTTACTTTTAGAATTTATATAATAATCAAAATTCAACTTACCTATACCTATTTTATTGTGTGCTATCAACTCTAGTCCATTTTACATTTTATAATATATATTTAATTTCAGGTACTTTTAGATTAATACAAAAATTTAATTTCAAAAATTCATGCAAAATATTGACTTTTTTTGCGTTTAAATTTTAAACAGATATGCCAATTAATGCTAATATTAATCTTCGGGAATTCATATTGAAACTATTAACTCATATTTATTATACTTGCACATCTTTTCATTTGATTCAATATCTATAATAATTGAATGATATAATATAAATCATTTTAATTTATAAACTTGATGTTTGAGGTCGTTTTAAGACTATAAATTATAATAAAAAATTATGAAAATTTGCTTAAAGTTGGCATTTATCACTAATTCATATATTATTATTTTGAGTTTTACAAGGAAATTAAAGATTCATTTAACAATAGAAATAAAATGGATGATTGAATACATAGATTGGCATTTAGTAAAATTAAATATTCAAAATAAAATATATTTGACAAAGAAAATTTAAAAATTCACACAGAGGAGAGATGAAATTGAAGTTTTTATAAAAACCCCAAAATCCAATCGTTAACTTTTCCATAAAGTATTATAAGTTATTAAGTGATCAAGTATAGTTAAAGTATATAAGTACCTTATATAATCGAGCATCAATCGTCAGCTTGGTCATCAATAAAAATTAGCTGCTTGATAATGCCATTGTGGAGGTGATGATTATTCCAAATTTTGACAATTTAAATTTTAGGATCATGCTAGTTGTATTTCTTTTTGTATCTTGAATGCTCATTTTGGATTTTGAACATTTGAGCAATTAATATTTAATCGTTAAGTTTGTGGTGATATATATAGTTGTGATTGTTGCTATTGTATTGGAGTGAGTTATTCTCTATTTGACATAATTGAACGCAATTGAATGTTAGTTACTCGAGTATTTATTGATTTAATATTTTCATTAATTATATTCATGTATTTTATAATGCTTTCTTTGTAATCTTCAATCGTTTAATTAAAAGTGTCAACTACACACTTAAGTTTCTTCTATGCATCTGCAATTTTTATTTCTAGTCAATTTAATTATTCATAATCTTAAAAAGTTAGGGCTTATAAGCTTTTCCATTTTTTTAAAGCCATTAGATGAATCCTACATTGTTTTCGTAGCTTCACTATTTAATCATTGATCCTTATAGCATTTCTTGCCATTGACTCTTAGGTGGCAACAACAAGAGTAGGGGCTACCTTTTTTTATATCCTCAACTAATATCTAAAATGTCTGTTAAAGTTCCTCGCGTCATCAGCAACTTGTTTGATAATAATTTAAAATCAACATCATGGAACAAGGATCCAACTTTGTAATTCTGCTAATTGATTTCTTAAATTGGTCTGCTAAGTTTTAAAACTGTGAAGTTTGAAGTAACCTTGGTACCTATTTAAGTAGCATATTACTTATATAAACCCGAGCTTTATATGTAAGCTTCCCTAATTTTTTCTCAATTAGCTTATCAATTTAGTTAATTTGAGGGAATTTTATCGCTATTTATTTACTAAAATTCAGTTTGCGTGTGTTTTAAGTAAGACTACAGAGTCTAAATGTCCATTCTTGCAATAATGCTTTAGTCTTCATTCATCGATGGAGTTTATGAATTTTAGCTTCGGTTCAATTTATCATTGATATTCTGGTCTCCTTAGCATATTGAAGTATTATTATTTATTAATAAGAATTTTCTTCTTTTTATTTGTTTGAGCTGCGGATTTGCTATCAGATTTTCTCGAATTGAGGGTAGAATCTAGTCAAATTTTGTGCATAGTTATAGTAGCTTAAAATTTCTTTTTAAGCAAATTTTTGGAATCCATGTAGATCTACTTGCCATTTATACCTTACTTCTTAATATGGTCCAAGATATTCTACTTTGATTCTTTTATTTCAATTCAAATATGTTGCTCTTCATTAAAAGTCAACTGTGTATCCAGAGTTTTCATCGCATCAATTTTCAGAATAGGAGATTAAATTTTCTATTTTAGTTTAGCTTTTGATGATTAACCATAAATTGTATTCCATCACTAGCTGAAATGGCTTACATAAATAGCATTTTATGCTTCTATATTTGACTTTGCTGAAAGCGTAAATTTATTCATAATTTAATATTATTAATAACAAAAGATAGAGTTATTGTAATGGCATATGATAATTTTTTAATTAATAATAAATTCCAAAATATTTGAAATTCTAACAAAGTATAACAAAGTCAAACAATTTGTTTAATTAAAAATTGATTATCATAAATATAGAAACAAAAATTAAATATAATATAAAAAAAATTACTTTAACAAACTCTCACATTATGTTGGATTATCAGCATTGAATCATATTTATATTTCAATGCTACACAGACTAAGTAATTCATTGAAAAAATAAATATATAAAATAACTAGGATTTTTTAAGATAATCTATTTTCCTCAACATCGAGCATTTGAAGTCTATAAAGTCCTTTTCCCTTATGTTGTATTAATTTCTTGTATTTTTTAAGATTTTTATCGCGGGATTTATCACCAGAGGATGGTGTTTCTTCCCATCTAATCAAAATCAATGAAATAATCCTTTAAATTGTTTGTTTTTCTATATATTTCAATCATGTTGAAAAACAGGAAAAATGACGTTGTGTAAAAATAAAAGTTTTAATTAGAAAATTAATCAATTTTAACTCAATAAAAATCACTTTAAAACATAAAAGCTATATCACTCATATATTATTGTTATTATTCTTTTAAATAGCCTACAAATTCAATAGTTTGCCCTTTTACTCAATGACTTCATGCCCTCTTATTCAATGACTTCACCATCATGGATGGAGTTGTATTACCAGCTATTTATAATTGACATGTACATAAATCAAACCTCATAAGTCATTCATCTTAACCCTTACCCATTGGTTTTACTCCAAGAATTTGTGTTTTTACTTTGAGTCAATGTGAAGACTAGTTTTTCTGCTCTTACTTATTAATTTGCCTCGTTTTTTTTTGATATTTCGTTTTAATAAGAAGGCAGATCTTCACTTGTTTACTAAATTTTAGTTTTTAAATTATATGCTTGAGTTACTACTGTGACTAATAGAATCGTTGAGGGCATCTAAAATTTAGGGCTTCATGAGTAAGACTTTATTTTGGGAATAATCAAGCCTAGCTCGTCTTTATTCCTTGGCTCTCAAAATCATCTAGTTGATTACTTCAGTGCCTAGAGTCATGAGAATATCAGTGATCAATTTCTTGTATAAATAAAGCCAGTCCATTTAATGTGGTAAACGATTCAATATCGAGGGCTAGTCTTCAGTAAACAATAAAAAATTGTCTGCAGTAAGTCCCTCAATCTGAGGAATTGCAGAAAGAATAACATCTTTTCTTTTCAGTATCTAAGACAAAGTCTAACAAATTATAGTTACCTCTTTCTATTCTATAAGAATGCTTCATAAAAAAATAAAAGTTTGAGCAATTTAATTTTGGCAAGTATGCCCCACAGTCAATACTTAAATTATTGATCCCAGGAGAATTGTGAATAAATACCATGAAGGGAAACAATAGATAAACGAGCGTCTTAAGTGACGAGTAGATTCATTCTTCTTTGTTGCTGGTTGATAAACTTAGCGCAAGCATTTTCATGAATAGCATAGCAAAATATAATGAGTTTTAATCGTAATTTCCTAGGAAAAGCCCCCTCATTTGAGTTAATTAAGACATTCAATGGCAGGCAGATGACTCATGTGTAAGTAAATATTAAATTTATTTTTAACCCCCTATTTTAATAATAGAATTGTTAATGATCCATGAAATAATGTAAATTCACAAAATAGAGGTCCTGTATTTGTAGCCTTATTAGGCATTTATACTTCAATTATGGGGGTAACAAAAAATATTTAATAAAGAAATCTAAAATCAATATTTCTTAAGTTAAAATGATATTGATGATAGAAATGACAAGACTTTAGTAGGATAAAAAAATATTAGAAATTAAAAAATCTATTCAACAAAGTTAATAGAAAATGCTATTAGTAAAATGAAGTAAAATTTAAAATAAATAGTATAAGCCAGATATTCAAAGTCATTTGCTCATCATATTGGATTTTAATAAAAATTTGAAAGACTATAAAAAATGAAATTGTATATACTCACAAAAATGTTTATCACATTGATAAAACATCAAATAGCTTAGAATGTTTGAAGCAAAGATAACTTGCTGCTAGAAATTATGAAACTTTATTAGATAGAATAAGTTAATCATAAATATTGATGAGAGCAGAATAGAAACCTAAAGCTATTTAAGGTGATCCTGGAATATGAAGGGAGACCGAAAATATAACTATTAATTAATTAGATACTATAGAGTTAAAATTATTGAAGCTGGATTTAATGATGGCAGGGATTTAAAAACACTGGTATTAGAAAGAACAATCAAAACCCCAAAACCCTTTCAGTAGTTTGATTGAGTTTTTGATTGATAAAAGTAGACTATTAG